>VHZZ01000667.1:88509-103996 GCA_009801015.1 Silene noctiflora
ACCTTATTTAAAAATGTATCTATTCTTAATTGTATTGCTATAATAACTTATGAAATCTTAACATGTTAACATAAATTGGTTAACATGATGACATATGTGTTAGTGTAGAAAATGTGACCACCATAGTTGAGAATTGTACCTATGTTTGTTGGTGTTCTTGATAATTCAATTTTAAATGAAGATTTTATGAAAAATATGAAGATTTAGAAGGTAAAAATTTGAATTTTGGAGGTGTATGGAGAGAGATGATGACTTACGTCAAAAAGAATGAAGGTTGTGATGTAGTGGGGTTTCTAATACAAGGGCTACTTGTACTCTACATAATATAATATTTCTCTATTGTACTCCCTACAATCACGCAAACAATAAACAATACACACTTGTTCAAAGTGTATTTGACCTATATTGTTAGAAAATGGTACTATTTACTCCGTCTCTAACTTGTGACGGATAGTATCCGTCACAAATGAGAATTTGTGATAAAACAACTTGTTGAATGTAACAATTATCATTTTGTATTAAAGTCTTCTCATTAGTTAGATTATTCCTTTCAAGAGTGGGTTGTTGGTATTTTGGAAGCTTTTTGTGTCGGTGATATTATTTAATTGAGCGTCGAAGTGGCACGGAATAATATTGTTTGTGTGGGGCGACACTGAGATCATGCGTCATCGTTGCCTCAATAACCTTCTATTTAATTTTTTTTAAGGATGAAACTTAAATAAGATAACTTATCAGGGTGAGTATTATCAGGGTAAGATTATTGGTAGTCTTGAGACAAGATTTTGGTAAGTCATAAGACAAGACTCACCCAAGACTACCAATAATCTACAAAAGTTTTGACAAAGTCTTAAGTTGAGTCTTGGAAATCCAAGACTCAACTTAAAGACTTTAGGTGAGTCTTGACCCCGCTATGAGTGGAAAGTATCCAATTAATGGATACCATGTGGCATTTTTKTTTTTGAAAAAAAAAAGTAAGTGGAGTGGAAAGTAGAAAAGTAGAGTTTGAGATGAGTCTGACGGATAATGTATAAAGTCTGAGGTGACTCTGAGGTAAGTCTGAACAATAAAGAAATAATAAAAGTTAGTGGAAAGCTGATGTGGCAGAGTCTTAAGACTTTGGAGAGTCTGAAGGATAATCTTACCCTCAAATGAGTTACAACTTACAATGACATTACAATATAAGGAATTGTTACTTATCTTTTTTTTTCGCCTTTTTCTCTAATAATCGATTAAAATATAATATAATTGGCGTGAGCCATGCAACCCCACTCTTATATATATTAATTTATTCGCTTGTGAGAGGGTAAAGGGAGAAGGTGGAAGGTGGAAGGTGGAAGGAAAAAGTTAGATAACAATCCTCTACAATATAAGGAGGTAAAAGAATTTAAATCTCGGATCTAACATTTGCTATAACTCATTTTAATCACTAGGCTAAGACATTACATAAGATAACGGTTATAAATCCCCTATTTAAAAGATTACGTTGAATCTCTAAGTTTTTCCACCTAAAACAATTATAACCTGGAATTGGGCATATTCTTTTAGTATATTCTAAAGGTGGCAATCGGGTTACTCGGGTCAATTACGGATCTGGTTAAAGCGAGTAGGGTCATATCAGATTCGGGTCAATGACGGGTTCAGGTCGGTTACAGTTCATGTCAAGTCATTTTCGGGTCGGCTTCAATGGGTGGCAAGTCAGGTCAGGTAATTAGTGGGTCAATACTGGGTCAAGTTATCAACATATATTTTATCTGATTTATTTACTTTTGATGGGTAATTTTATGTTTATACAATGTGTAGGTGTATTAATTGTAGTTTTAAGTGAAAACAATTATGATGAATGTCAATTTGGTGTTACTTACATCTTTATTCAGCTAATTCATTATCGGGTCATTCATCGGGTTGAGTCAATATCAGGTCACATGTCGGGTTGGGTTGTTTCAGGTCGGCTTCGGGTTGGAAAAAACAATGTTGTTATCAGTTCAGGTCGGATCGGTTTCAGTTCATTCAATTTCCAGGTTCTAACAGGTCGGGTTTTAGGCGGGTCAAGTCGAGTCTAGTTCCTGGGATCGGGTCAGATTTTGTCAGCTCTAGTCTATTCTATGAGTGTATCTGGGCAATAAGTGGTATACTCTCTCTTATCCTCTATTTTCTTTCCTTTTACTTTTTGCACAAGAAATAAGGAAATGAATTTGGACCACACAAAACACACTACCCCACATGCAAATGGATTTGGACCACACAAATCTTCCAGAAAAGGAAATAGGAAAGAGAACCTGAATAATTCGTTTTAGAAAATAGTGAAAAAAATAGAGGATGAGAGGGAGTATATTTTAAATGAATATATATATTTATAAATTTTAAACGCTCCCATACTGCTCAAATTTCATCTACAAAAATAGTTAGTTCTAGTTTTTTTTTTTATGATAAAAAAAATTACTGACTTTTTATGGTAAGAAATTAGAGTATCAAAATATGATATTAATAAAAAAAATTATAAGATAAAAAAATTATGTTGGTGGCAAAAAAATACTCTCATTAAAATACATATTTCCTAATATTACTCAAGTCTCAAATTAATTTTGCAGTTTATTTTTTTTTTCTCAAATAAAAATATAAAGATGAGAAGCGAAAAAAATTTAATGAATTGTCAAGTAATAAACTAAAAACTAGAGCTCTATATATACCATGCATGAATTGGACGGGATCTATACTAGTGTTTAATATACCACTAGTTTAGACTCAGTGCAATAAATGCACGACATATAGAGTTTTTAATTTTGAATAAATTTCTTATATAATAGTGGTATCTTATTAATTGTTCATATTTCTCGTCATTGTACATTAATTTGAGAAAAAAAAAAGTTGAAATTGAAAATTAATCAATGTGCTAAAATGTATTTTACAGAAAATATTCTTATATGACAAAACTAATGTTTCAATTTATAGATTCTCTCAATTTTGACACAAAAGTAATAATAGTGATTTACAGTTTTGTTTTATACAAAGTATGGTTCAAATCATTCTCAAATAATAACATTTAAGAGATTTAACAATTTATAATTTTTTATAAATTTTATTTATATTTTAATTAAAAATACTATAGTTTAAATTTTAGTGAAAGTAATATAATTTGATGAAGAATTTAATTTTAATGAAAAGATAATAATTTAATGAAATAAATCATAATTATTAGTTTTCTTATTTAGTGAATGCTTAATAGTAATTAGCTTCCTTATTTAAGAAGATGCTTTTTGGGGGGAAAAGTATGAGGGTACCTATTCTTTTAGTAGATAAAGAATTCTAATTATTCATATCGCTTCATAATATGATAGTTATAGCGGTTTTTCTAACGTGTGCTCACGGGACACACGCTAAGAAGTCATATAATGAAAGATTTGCAAGATTATTTCACGAGAAATTAAAAGGTGAACTCATTGTTGCCATTGTTAAAGAAATAATCTTGATAATCTTTCTTCATGCATGACTTCTTAATGTGTGCTAGGTACATGTTAGAATATCCATAGTCATAATAGCAATGTAGAAGTTTAATTACTTGTAAATAACAGTTGTACAATAGCAATTATTCATATTTAAACGTGATTAGTGATACTTCTTTTGTCACAAATATTTATTGTGATTACTTTTGACTAATTGTACAAAAATTGTTTTGATGAATTAATTATGAGTTACTCCCTTTTATCTCGATCATTTGTCTGTCTTTTTTATTATTATTATTATTATTATTATTATTATTCATTATGAGGGGTATTTAATCAAAGACAAATAAATAATTGGAAAAGAGTCGTATTAAATGAAAAGTGAATTAAAGATATTATAAATGTTTAAGAAAAATAGAAAGGAAAACAAGCAAAGCATTGGTAAAAAAAAAAAAAAAAAAAAAAAAAGTAATTTTTACAAAGTGACAAAGTAAAGGCGTTGATGAGTAAAAAAACGTGCAAACAAGTATAGTACCCTGTATGAGGCAACTTAATTGATGAGTTGGCAAGTATAATGCATGTTAATATTAAGGAAAGTCCACTATTTTACCTCAAAATGAAAATCAAAAGCTACAATAATAATTCATCTTAAAATGAATTTAAAGCCATGTTATACAACATAATTACAGTACATAATAATCAAAACATAGCTCACCATTAGGAATGTGATATAAGCCACGATGGGCGGTTGTTGGGCATGGCATTGTCTAACGTACACCAGCAGTCCAAAGTTGTCTCCATTTGTGGAGGGAATATTTAACGTAATTTATTTTCGCAGTACAAATTTTACTCATTTCAGTACATTTTGTATGATTTTTTCCATTTGCATGCCCCTCCCTAAAATTATGACTAAACCAAATCCTCTTGAATTTTTACTGCACAACCTTTCAAATTAACCAAAATTTTCAACTATTAACAATAATTTGAATGTAAATCATACACTTAATTTGTTAATTGCATACTTATGAATCAAATTGACCTTTTTCCTTTTAGAAAAATAGTTGAATTAGGGTTAGTTTTTGTTGAGTTATTGTTATAGGAAGATTGGTTGGTGGCAGCGGTGGTGGTGAACAGGCGGCTTAGGGTACGACAAGCGGAGGCGCCGCTGGGTAACGCGGTGTAAGAAGCGGCCGGCGGAAAGCGGTGGTCGTGGGTTCTCTTGCGAGGGGAGAAAGGAAGGGGTAGTTTCGTCGGGGGAGAGGGACAGGCTTGCTGCCGGTGACGGCCGTCGTTTTTCGGCAAGGGCAAAGGGGTGAAGTCATGTTGCATAGGGGCAGTGGTGGGTTGGTGCTGAAGGGGGTGGAAGTTTTCTTCTTTTCCCTCTCAATTGCAGTACACATTACGTGGGATTGTGGGGGAAAYGCAGAGGGTAAAACGGGAAAAAGTGTACTGTATTGAATAAACTACATACTATAAAAATCAACACCCATATTTAATAATAAAAAACACAAACCAAATACAAATACAAATACAAACACAAACACAAACACAAATACAAATACAAATATGGAGTACATACATACATACTAACTTACAGTCAAAGACGTGTATGTTGTGCCAGCTACTTCCTCTTTGTCCCAACATTATTTACCACCATTTCTTTCTTTCTTTCTTTCTTTTGCCAAATCATACCGAGTACACAGACTATACGAGTATTATTTTATGTCAACTTCTTGTCTACACACTTTTACCATTTTAATAATTCATACCTTTTCTATACGTTAAATAATGATAATTATTTTATGATTTATTACATTAACCTACCTTATTCATATACGCAGTATTTACTATTTACAATATATTTTTTACCAACCTGCATGCGCACCAACCAAATTATAAAACATATTACGACTCTCGTTGTTTCTACTGTTACTTTCTATGCTCACAATGTTACCACTTATGTCAACCTTCCTGCTAATTATCTTGACACAAAGTTCCAATACCCTTGTGACACAAAGATAGATATTTCGTTTCGACTAGCAATATTCAGTTTTTACATCAGTTACAATATCAAAGAGTATCATATAAGTATTCAATTTCCTTTTTAAAGCCCTTATTAATGCATATTAAAATTAGCGATGATATTAAAATTAGCGATGATATTAATACTGCTCAATTATTGCACACACCTTGTGTCCCATTATGAGATATAGATTTGATAATCATTTTAACCAAACTACTTTACCGTTGAAGTAGATCAAATCGTGATTTGGCCACTACATGTAACTCGTTTATTAAACCTAAGGCAAGCAAAGTAAAATATATTAATTACTAAAAAGATGTAAGAAAAGAGGATATAATAGAGATTTGAGGTAAGTAAGTAGTTTAGGAGTGGACGACATATAGTCATATAGGTTTGTAAAATGTCAATGAATAATAAGGTGAAGAAAGTTCCCAGAATGGTTGCGCAACAACCACCAAAGACGAAGAGGGCCCAACACAACAAGTAATGTAATCCTATTGCTTTGCAAAAAAGCATTCTCCCTTGCCAACACTTCCCACAGGCCACAGGCCACAGCAGCAGTTTCCAAGTCATTTTCCTTGGACAATATAATATCAATTTCCTAACCCTCTCGTTGACATGTTTTCTAAATTGTGGTATAAAATATAATTGGTCACCAATTATTTAAAATAAAAAAATGTAGGTTGAAGCTGAATATATATATATATATATGCATCATGTATATTTGCCCTCATAACAATCAAACAAGCAAAGCTCAAAGTTGAAAGCATTCATCATTAATTAGCTTTCCAGAGCAAACATACCTTGGGTTGCTTGTTTTGTTGTTATTTCTGAGATTAATTCGTTAAATATTCTTTAATTTGCAAACCAACATTTATTCTCTGATTATCGATCGGTCTGTGTGTCTTCCTACGTACCCTTTATTTCCTGGTGCTTCCTATACTTTGCTTAGATCAACAATAATCAACAACAACAACCACCACCTCATCTTCCCTTTTTGCAACTCTCTCGATTTTCCTTCTGACATTACTTACCACCATTCTCACATATTTTCACTCCACACCAACTTATAACTTGATCTGCAAGTCTTAATTATTAGTATCATTCCTTCCTTCTTACATACCATTCTGGGTTCTGGCATTCTCTCTCTCTCAAACACCACATACTCTTAACTAATGCTATATATTTGCTCTTCACATTACCATCATTTCTAACACAATTCAAACATCCTTTTTTTTATTTCCTTCTCCATCCACCACAATTTTGTTCATTTAAATAAACATGGATAGTGAGTATTCATCTACCACATTGTTCCAAGATATGAATTACGGCCAAATGGGGTTGATATGGGAGCACACTAAAGCACCCCTCGTCGTTCCCTTGCTTAAACTAATGGTCGTCATTTGCTTGGGAATGTCCTTAATGCTCTTTGTCGAGCGAGTTTACATGGGCATTGTCATTTGCTTGGTTAAAATCTTTTGCAAGAAGCCTGAGAAAAGATACAAGTGGGAAGCTCTCAAGGAAGATGTTGAGCTTGGAAACTCTAACTATCCCATGGTTCTTGTTCAAATTCCCATGTTCAATGAACGAGAGGTTACTTTCTTTTTTCTCATACTTCTCACTAAATAATAATGCATCTTACTTGCTTCTTACTACGATAGAATTCTCGACTTATTACATCACCTTATCGAACAGGCAATAACTTTTAAATAATACTATCATTAACTAACTACTCTAATAAATTACATGGGTTGCATGCATATAAGATAAGATATAGAATAAGTTCTGTGTATACCACGAAAAATAGTTTTACATGAGACCAACCACGCACTTACATAACGAGTATACGTATAACTAATACATTTAATTTGGTTTTGTTTCACACTCTAGGTATATCAAATGTCTATAGGAGCAGCATGCGGACTTTCATGGCCGTCGGATCGAATTATCATCCAAGTTTTGGATGATTCAACTGACCCTATTATCAAGGTTTGAATGATGTTATTTAACTTTCAAGGTTATATATATATATATATATATATATATATATATATATATATATATATATATTGACAATTACGAACGAGTAATTAATTGCAAGAGAATAGAAACTAACAAAAGGAATGGGTGAAATATAAAAAACAGAACATGGTGGAAATGGAATGCCAAAGATGGGCAGGAAAAGGTATCAACATAAAATACGAGATAAGAGGAAACAGAAAAGGGTACAAAGCAGGGGCTCTTAAGGAAGGAATGAAGCATGAGTATGTACAAGAGTGTGACTACGTTGCTATTTTCGACGCTGATTTCCAACCCGAACCCGATTACTTATGGCGAACTATCCCATTCCTAGTCCATAACCCTCAGATCGGTCTTGTCCAGGCTCGCTGGAAGTTTGGTACGTATTATGCCTTACGGACTACGAGTACTTTGTTTCTGTTTTTCATTTGCATGTAGCGGTAATTTTAAAATTTAACTCACATGAATTCGGATTAGTTACAAGTTAAAGGTTAGTTTACTTTAAGCTTATTCATTTCATTTCATATGCTACTGCCATAATGTTGTCCCCATGTATGTCTTGGTTGATCTGATAAGTATCGGATAGGCAACTCAAAGAGTTACAACATACAACTACTTTAGTGGCTTTCACGTATAACTTAACTACTTTGATGTGACATGCAACTTATGCAATTCGGATCGTCGGTGCCCAGACGCCCAGTAAAAAAATTAAAAAAAATAAAAATAAATAAATAAATAAATTGTGTGCATTTGCTGTTTTGCACCAACCAAAGGCCCCATTATCAAACGTGCGTGGATTGTAGTCGTGGTCAACTACTTCGCCTCATCTATCAATCATGTCTCAAATATTATTTGGTTCTTCCAAGTTTAACTCCAAATCTATGTACCAAAAACTCAAAAAGTTTAACTAAAATATAAAACCGTTCTTTTATACTCCCTCCTATTCACTATTTTTTTAAACGGATTATTCACGTTTTCTTCTTCTTTCTTATTTTGAAAACTTTTATTCTTTATTTTATTCATCCCTCTCTTCTATCACCAAACTCCACCCAACTCTTTTACTTCTATTTTATTCCTTTTTTAATGTTTATGACCCACAATTTCTTATTTAACTCTTAATTATTCATCCTTCTCTGCTATCTACAAACCCCACCAAATTCCTTTATTCATTTTCTATTATTTTCCTTAAATCTTGTGTCCATATTAAAGGGGAAAAAAATGACGAATATGAGGGAGTATATATTAATAATCATCGTATCATTTACAATGGATGCTAATTTTTAACTTCTGACACTTTAATATCTTCTTAAATCCTGTTCAAAGTAAAAAATTTGTATACTTTCAGTGATTATTTTAACGTTATAATTATTTTTAGTAAAACAATCATAAGATTTAATGTATCACTAGCCGATTTGCACGGTAAATCATTCAAGAGAATATTAATCATGGAACTAATTATACAAAGTCTATATAATTAATTAATTAGTACTCCGTATATGTCTTTAGTGAACATCATGATTAACACCTAATAACCAGTAGTATTCTGTATCAAATTTGCTGTATTGACTCCCTTTATTTTGTGTACCACATTAAACTATTCAATGGTTTGTTGAACATTGGAATGCTACTTGTTCTAATTATTTTTCTAATGTACTCCGTATAAAAGTAATATATATCAGCTTGGCCGTGACACTTGAACTACGTGGATGGTAGTTAGAGTAATATTCTTAGTCAATTATTTATACAAAACATTATTACATTATCAACGACAAAAAAA
The DNA here is from genome assembly GCA_009801015.1 of Silene noctiflora. NCBI lineage: Eukaryota > Viridiplantae > Streptophyta > Magnoliopsida > Caryophyllales > Caryophyllaceae > Silene > Silene noctiflora. The sequence continues at coordinate 97,769 of VHZZ01000667.1, forward strand.
CAATATGCCAAAATTTTGTTTTTTACTATAGGGATATGGTCGAGTTTCGCTTTTTGTACAAGTCAACAAACAGGGGCAGATCAAATGGTCTGTACACAGAACAGTGAAATAAAATTTAGATACTACTGTACCAGTTAAAAATAAAATACTTGCCCACGTTATCGACTTTGATTAAAATACTCCTTACAAATAGGCTCTAATTCAATTTGATTGTCCCTTTTTCGCGTATTTGTTAGTAAGTGGATGAAAAAACTAATGTAAATAAAACTGAAAATGCAGTGAACGCTGATGAATGTTTGATGACGAGAATGCAAGAAATGTCGTTGGACTATCATTTTACGGTGGAGCAAGAAGTTGGGTCATCCACCTATGCCTTCTTCGGTTTCAATGGTATACTTGTTTTTCTAGCTAGACATTTATGAAAAATTAGGTGCCCGCCATAAATAAAAGAGTAGTGAATGATGTGGGGATTTTATTGTTGAACTGAAAACAGGGACAGCTGGTGTGTGGAGAATTGCCGCAATCAATGAAGCCGGCGGTTGGAAGGATAGAACTACCGTCGAGGATATGGACTTAGCTGTCCGCGCCAGCCTCAAAGGTTGGAAATTTGTCTACTTGGGTGACCTCAAGGTACTCCTTCCCTTTATTTGTTGTTAATAAGGGGGGTAGCGTGTTATTAATTTGGGTAGTGTAGTTTATTAGTGTGTTATCACCGTTCTCACGAAGTGATCGTTCTCACCGGATCCTATATATATATTAGGAGCTTATTTATATATGACGGTATTGCCCACTTCAGACAATGAGAAAATTGAGATTGCCAATGACTCCCGTATATAAACAAGTAAAAGATACACGAAGACTTCTTAGTAATTGGAATGTAGTATTAGTGGTATGTTGCGTGCAATTAAAAAATTTCGGCATATTTCTATAATGAATAGCAAAATTAATATTGAAAAATAACTTGTAATTTAACCTGTAAGAGATGTAACTGATTCGGAGGTGTTTGATTAACAGGTTAAAAACGAGCTTCCAAGTACCTTTAAAGCTTATCGGTACCAGCAACACAGATGGTCTTGCGGCCCTGCTAATCTTTTTAAGAAGATGGCTATGGAAATCATGAGAAATCAGGTAACTATAACTAGGATTTGGTTAATCGAGTTATTAATGGGTAAATTTTTGGGAATGTTAATTGGTCCAACATCTGGTGTATATGGCAGAAAGTGAGCTTGTGGAAGAAGATCCATACGATATACAGCTTCTTCTTCGTACGAAAAATCGTCGCCCACATTGTCACCTTTGTCTTCTACTGCGTTATTTTGCCTGCGACTGTTTTGGTCCCTGAAGTACAGGTGCCAAAATGGGCTTCTGTTTATATTCCTACTACTATTACTCTTCTCAATGCTGTCGGAACCCCTAGGTTTGTATTTCATCTATCTACTTTATATATACTACACAGTCGGTATGCTTGGTGATTGACATAAATAATTCGTCAACTTGTTTCAGGTCTCTCCATCTGGTAGTGTTTTGGATTCTATTCGAAAATGTTATGTCATTGCATAGGACAAAAGCAACCTTCATAGGGCTCCTAGAAGCCGGGAGAGTTAATGAATGGGTTGTAACTGAGAAATTAGGGGACGCACTGAAGAATAAATTTGGGGGTAAAGCTTCGAAGAAACCCCGTCTTAGTAAGATTGGAGAAAGGTAGATATGATTCATACATACGTTTAAGAAGGCTATTGTAAGCATATTTATCCTGTACGTATCTGGCCTTGAACTAACCGTATTTTATCCTGTGCAGGTTCAATATGTTGGAGCTGATAGTATGTGCATACCTGTTTTTCTGCGGATGCTATGATTTTTCACACGGCAATACTCGATACTTCATCTACCTATTCCTACAATCCTTTGCCTTCTTCATTGCTGGAATTGGCTATGTCGGCACATTTATCCCAACTTAACAACAATATTCCAGATTTATGGGGACATGTGAATAAATGCCATTCCTTCCTTAATTCTATGTTCCATATTACACATTATTATTTTCCTCACATTTTTTCGTTTTTTAGTAATTATTATACGAATTTGTCGTTGCCCCTTCCGAGAGCAACATATAGAAAATGTAGCTTTGGTTTTGGTTATTTTTGTTTTCATCGATTGTATCTTTGTAACTTATGCACCAAAAATTGTTATCATTCTTTTTGAAAATCAAGTCAAGTCTTGTTTAATCAAATTTGTGTAAACATCAATTTATACTCAGATAAGGGAAATGTCCCACTGTTTGGTTCTTGCAAAATTCAGCTAAAAATGACCTACAACACTCTTGAAAAGTATTATCCCGGCAATTTGGTGCATAATGCAGATAAGGGACCCAAGTTGGTTCCTGATCAATTTCTAAGAACAGAGGAAGGAGATGAATTGTATTTCATTAACTTGCATGAATAGGCGTCTAATACAGCATCATTTATACAAATAGATTATACCAAATATTTGACTTCTCCTAAAACTAATCCTACAAGTTAGGAAACAAACTAACAAACACACCTAAATATACAACAATATTTACACCAAAGAAGATATAGTATAACGCATGATACGAAATAATATCGTCTCCAATTCTTGACCATATCTCGCAAAGTCCGAGTTCACATTCTAATACTCCCCCTCAAGTTGGAGCACTTGGTAATCCGAGTCCCAACTTGAACTGCAAATGATCATACGATTCCCCTCCAAGCGCCTTTGTAAATAAATCCGCTATTTGCTCCTTGCTTCGAATATGAAACGTATTGATCGTATTTGAGACCAGATGTTGTCGTACAAAATGACAATCAATTTCTATATGTTTAGTTCGATCATGAAACACCGGTGTTCTTGGCTATATGAAGTGCCACTTGATTGTCACAGTATAAATGCATCGGTTTTTCGTGAAAATTTCCGAGTGATGCCAAAAAGGACTTTAGCCATATTAACTCACTGATGGCAGTTCCTATCGCCCTATATTCCGCTTACGCGGTTGATTTTGCCACTGTCACTTTCTTCTTTGCTCTCCACGAGATAGGTGATTGTCCTATCGACACAAAATACCCGCTTAGTGACCTCCTTGTTATTGGACAACTCGCAAAGTCCGAGTCACAATACCCTCTCAACTGAAAATCAGAACCTTTCTTGAATGTGATTCCCTTACTTGGATTTCTTTTAACGTATCGAACCACTCTCAAGGCCGCTTCCCAGTGCTCCTTCCTCGGCTCGTTCACAAATTGTGATAATATGTGTACCGCATATACCAGGTTTGGCCGTGTTATTGTTAAGTACACAAACCTTCCAACCAAACGACGGTACTTCATTATATCCTTCAAAACGTAGCCTTTAGACAAAGCTAAATTGTGTCGCGGCTGTATTGGAGTATATGTCATCTTTGCACCTGCCATTCCGCTTTCTTCAATTATATTTAGTGCATATTTCCTTTGATTGAGAAATAATTCATTCCGTCCGTGAGCTACCTCTATTCCTAAGAAGTATTTGAGTCTTCCCAAATCTTTGATGCCAAATCTCTTGTCCAAAAAAGCTTTAAAATTTGAACAAGATTCCTGATTGTTGCTTACCACAACCATGTCGTCTACATACACGAGTACTCTGATGAATACTCTGTCTTGATTAAGCGTAAACAGAGAGTAGTCTGCCAGGGACTGCGTAAACCCGTAATTCTTCATCGACTCCGTTAGCTTAGCAAACCAGTTGCGAGATGCTTGCTTCAATCCGTAAATTGATTTCATCAGTTTACAAACTTTATTTTCTCCTTTCCTTTCAAATCCTTGGGGAATCCTCATGTAAACTTCTCCGTCAAGATCACCATGTAAGAAGGCGTTGTTTACATCTAGTTGTTCGATAATCCAACCCTTCATCACGACAATGGCTAACACGCACCGAACACTTGTCATCTTTGCTACCGATGCATATGTCTCATGGAAATCGACTCCTTCTATTTGATTAAATCCTTGTGCCACTAATCTCGCCTTGTATCGCTCAATTGTTCCATTTGCGTGGTACTTGATTTTATATACCCATTTACATCCTATGGGTTTCTTCCCTTCCGGCAAACTAACTATCTTCCAAGTACCATTTTGTTCCAATGCATCAATCTCCTTTTTCATTGATTCTCTCCATTCCATACTCTTGGCTGCCTCATGATAATAACTCGATTCCATGTGCTTATCAATTTTGGATAGAAAAGCTTTGTGTGAAATAGAAAAATAGTCGATAATAACATAATTTGCCAACGGATATCGCGTACCTGACAACAAGGATGAACTTTGTGCGTGATAAGCATGCGACTTGGGTGTAATTATTCTAGTTGATTTGCAGTAATAATCCTTCTTCCATGAGGGTGAAAACTTTTCACGTGCTCCTCTTCCCATCTTTTCTTCCATATTCGAATTGTCAGGTCGAACAGTTTCATCCCCGTTCTCCTGATTGTTGTTATTGGACACGCTTACATCACCATCTCCTTCCTCAACCGTGACTGCACCATCATCATCTACTCCCCTTGTTTCGAGCTCTGCTTCACTGCTCCCCCTCACAACATGGGGAACAATGTTTTCTGCATCATGCTCATCATTTATAAACAACTGTTGCTCATGGCTTGTCCCAGATGGTGTACTCATTTCCTTACCATAAAGTAGAAATGGATGCACGTTTTCGAAAAAAATAATGTCTCTTGACACGAAGACTCGTTTTTGTTTCAAATCGTACACTTTCCACCCTTTTTTGCTATGTGGATGACCAATGAAGGCGCATCGCTTCCCCCGTTCCCCAAATTTGTCCCGTGTTCGGTCTTTGTTATGTGTGTAGCATAGACATCCGAATACTTTGACGTTATCAAAAGTGGGGATTTTGTGATATAAAATCTCATAAGGGGTCTTTCCGTCTAGCAAAGGCGTAGGAGTCCAATTTATTAAATAAGCTGCAGTCAATATACACTCACCCCAAAAAAATAAAGGTAGGTCTCCTTGAAAACGCAATGCCCGTGCCTTTTCAAGTATATGACGGTGTTTTCTTTCAACCCATCCATTCTGTTGCAGTGTGTCAGTATTACTAGTTTGGAACAAAATTCCATTTTCCTCATAGTAGTGTTGTATTGAACCGGACAACAATTCCGTTCCATTATCACTTTGTATTCGTTTGACACAAGTCTCAAATTGGGTCTTTACCATTTGACAAAACATTTTCATTAAATCATCGGCTTCACTATTGTCTTTCATTAGGTATACCCAAACTCCCCGACTATGGCCATCCACTATAGTAAAAAAATAGTGTGCCCGTGTCAAGCTAGCTATGCTATATTTACCCCAAATATCAACATGAATGAGACCAAAAATAACATCACACCGTTTATTATTTAATTGAAAAGGAGTACGAGTTTGTTTCGCTCTACAACAAGAATCACAAACGTATCTGAAGTCCAATTTAAATTGCATCCAATTAGAGTAGAAAAACGAGAAAAAATACTTTTCGACGGATGTCCTAGTCGATTGTGCCATAATCGTCCCTCCTTTGACACTGTCACCTGCCTCACTACTTCTTGCTCCTTCGACTTGTAATAATACACCCCTTGTCGATGCTCACCTCGTCCAATCATCATCCTCATAGTCGGGTCCTGTATTTCACAATAATTCGAATAAAATGTTATTACACAATTAGTTTCACTAATTAACTGTTTGACAGAAATAAGATTGCAAGTGAGTGTTGGGACAAACAGAACGTCTTTTAAAATAAAATTGGCATTCATTCGGACTTGGCCCTGTATTCGAGCCTCTACTCGTCTTCCATCCGGTAAACTCATTGTTGACAACTCCTCTGTCCAACAGTTTTCTAACAATTCCCGTCTTCCCGTCATATGATGGGAAGCTCCGCTATCAATCATCCATTCAACATCGATAGTAAGTTTCATACCTTGTAATTTTTCATTACCGTATGGGCTACCACTCAACAAAGTTCGAATTCTCACAATTTCGTCATTGGTAAATGGTAAATTTGATTTAGACGCATCATCACCTTTGGCCCATGAACTGGAATTACTCCCAATAGCATTTGCCTGGTAGTTGCCTTGGCCACGGCCTCTACCCCTTCCTCTGCCACACACTACAAGAGAAGTCAAATCGGGCGACAGGCAAAGGGCGACAGATAAAGGTAGACGCCAAATTGGCGACTGAATATAAGCTCGGGCGACTGAAG
>VHZZ01000667.1:134386-146386 GCA_009801015.1 Silene noctiflora
TTGGCACGTTCAAAATGAAATTTTCATGAAAACGCCCAGGTCTAAAGGCGACTGAAATGATGTTTTTGGCGACTGAAATCAGTCGCCAAAACATATGACACAAACCAGTAGCTACTGGTTGGGCCATTTAATATGGCGACTGACTTCAGTCGCCAATCTGGCGTCTGCCTGCCACTTTGGCGACTGATATCAGTCGCCACAACAGAGGCCACAAACCAGTAGCTACTGATTGTGGCAGCTAAAATGGCGACTGGTAGACCACTTTGGCGACTGATATCAGTCGCCAATTTGGCGACTACCAGGCATTTCAGTCGCCAATTTGGCGACTATCTTTCAGTCGCCAAATGGTCCTATTGGCGACTAACTTGTCAGTCGCCAAATTTGGCGACTGAAATCAGTCGCCCGAGTTGTAAAAAGCGACTAACGTCCGCGACTGACCACGGGCGACTAATTTCAGTCGCCAATTTGATATTGGCGACTGTTTTTAGTCGCCCGACTTCAATTTTTTTGTAGTGACGGTTGTTGCTCCTACCTCTATTGCCACGCCCCCTTTCTCGTGCCTTAAATACTTCATAACCGTGCTTATCGTAACATTTGGCTTCTGTGTGGTAGTATTTTCCACAATGTGTGCACGGTGGTGGCAGTGACGAATCTTCTTCCTCGTTTTCCTCCTTGGTGTAGCTGCTTCTACCCTTGCCGCTATAACTCTTTGCTGCCATGGCAGCCTCCGTGTGTTCCTCCTTGACATTGGTCATGGTAACATGTCGCTCTTCCCTCAACACAAGAGCGTATACTCGATTCGGAGGCGCAATTGGATCTTCCATCAACAAATTACTTCGTATGTTTCCATACAATTTTGAATCCAATCCCATTAGGAATTGATGAACACGTTCTTCTTCCTGCTCTTTCGCTATCGAGGCAGCTACTCCACAGGTGCAGCCCTTAATCTTGCTGTAATTCACCAACTCGTCCCAAATCGTCTTTAGGCGAGTATAGTATTCCACAACAGAGTTCGTTCCCTGTTTGCATTCACTTAAATCACCCTTCAATTGGTGAACACGAGGGGCGTTACCCGCCGAGTATCTTCCTCGCAATTCCTCCCAAACATCCTTTATTGGTTGATAAAACGAGATGCTCGAGTGTAACTTCGGATCTATCACATTCCGGAGCCACGCCCTTAGCATAGCATTACACTGCCTCCATGCTACCAACTCAATGCTTTCCTCATCTCCATCTTCATCACCTTCTGGTTTCTTTACCTTCCCTTCAATGATAGCCAGTTTATTTTTGGCATTCAACCCATTTTTGACAGCATCTGCCCACAAATCGTAGTTACTGCCGTCGAAAACGATTTGTGTGACATTTAGGTTTGGACTATCGGATGGATGAAGGTAGAGTGGTGATGTTACGGGTATGGTCTTTGGACCGCTCATCGAACCTTTGAGTTTATCCTCACCAGGCATGTTTAAAAAAACTGTGTAATTATTGATTTTTTTTTTTTTTTTTTTTGTGTGTGGGTGTGAATCGTTTATGGCTCACGATACCATGATAAATTTCTAAGAAGGAGATGAATTGTATTTCATTAACTTGCATGAACAGGCGTCTAATACAGCATCATTTATACAAATAGATTATACCAAATATTTGACTTCTCCTAAAACTAATCCTACAAGTTAGGAAACAAACTAACAAACACACCTAAATATACAACAATATTTACACCAATGAAGATATAGTATAACGCATGATACGAAATAATATCGTCTCCAATTCTTGACCATATCTCGCAAAGTCCGTGTTCACATTCTAATAGTTCCACTAGAAGAGTTGGAGATTGGAAAACGACCCTTGCTGGAAAAGTAGAGAAAAACAAGTCCCAATCGCGAGTAACTTGCGATTTGGAACTTGAATTATACGAGATATGCACAAGCTCAATAAAACGTTGCGAGGAAATGTCACGCCTTGGAAACAAATTCCATTGGCGATCAATTTTGATTAATGTGTAAGTCGTCATGTCGAAGAAAATGTAGGCGTGGTGATGATCGATAGTGACGAAGAAGTTGAGAAACTCAAGTCTAAAGTAACAAAAGAACTCAAAGTTAGGGATGAGCAAAACCGTATTCTAATATGATACGGTTTTAAACAAGGGTTTGCTAAATACCGCCTCTGGTTTTACTCATAACGCTCCTAACAAATTACCATATTGCACTTAACTATTTAATTCACTAACTTTATTATTTTGCCATACATAATATTCCGTGCTTTTGACTTTGCCCTTCTCTCTCAACAATATATTTTTAACATTATTTTGTATCGATTAATCGAAAATAAGTTACGGTAACTTAAATTACATATGAATTATCATATTAAGTACCAATGAATTAACAAAAAAATAATATTGAACTAACGAATTAATGAACTTTTTACTATGTTAGACGATTATTGATACTAATATAAACGATAAGTAATGACAATTTAAATTGGGATAAAAATTGATTATTAAGAATGAAAAATTTTAAGCGGCCATAACTTTGGGCTCGAGTGTCCGTTTTCGACGAATTTTTTTTCCAAATTGCTAATTTCGACGAGATAAACGCAATGAAAAAAAATTGAAACGGTCCATTCATGTAAAACACACGAATTGACCTAGGCCGATTCATGTAGTTTACACGAACCAACCTGCCGGTTCATGTGATTCACATGAACCCGCCTAAGCCAGTTCGTGTATTTCACACGAATGGGCCCACTTTACAATTTTTTTTACCATTGTGTTCGTCTCGTAAAGTTAAGCGATTTGGAAAAAAAAATCGTCAAAATCGGACACTTGAGCACAAAGTTATGGCCGTTTGAAATTTTTCCGTTTCTAAACGTCATTTTTGTTTTAAATTTTATCGTTTTTGGTTATTAATTATCATTGTTATTAATTATCGTTTAATATACGAAAATCAACGTTACTAAAATACGTAAAGAAGGAAAAGTGATTTGTGGAGTTTTGATTTTTCGAAGCGGTCTTGATTTTGTAAATTTTTGAAGTGGTCTAAACGATTGTCGTCATCGTTGTACGAACTACCAGTATTGTACGATTCAAATAAATAATCGAAAAAAAGATTATCATCACTCCTTCAAGTTTATTTAGTAAAGTATTGTTAGAAATATTTTTTAGAAAGAGAAAGGCAAACTTGGAATGTTGGAAATGAAATTAAGGATAGTATGAGTAAAGTAGGGTCGGACCCGATACGGTTTTCAAAAAACCGTATTGTGTATATGGAAATTTGTATCATATATACGGAAAATTCGAATAATTAAAACCGTATACCGTATTCATATATTAAAACCGTATCATATAATTTTGCTCAGTACATCCCAAAGCAGCAGAAAGTGAGAAAGGGAAACAGAACAGAACACCAAGAACAATAAAAGTACGTAGTTCCTCTTTCATGGACAAAGATTACTCATTCGAGGACTTTTTAGCATTATTTTTCCACATCTTACCGTTCCCAAAGGTAAGATAAACAAACTCTCTCTAATTCTCTTCCTCACAAAATCAATCAAATCCATCTAATTACTCAATTATGTACGATAATTCTCTTGTCGATCAAGTAGTAATTCTAACGTATTACTCCGTAACTCTATTAACTATTAACTATGATTAAATTAATTTAGAATAATGAAATTAGGGTTTCAAAAAAATTATTGTCAATTGTAGAACAACACACAGCCTTAGCCTTTAGATCTCCCTAGAGTTTCGTCCGATTTTCTCATCTGAGTCTTCGTTATTCATTCTAGATTGTTGTGATATAATGAACATTTTGGTGAGAAGTCAAGCCATTAAAATTTATAATCAATTAACACTTGTCCATCTGTTCATCATGTATTCTATGAATTCGACGAATCGGAGTCTTTCTGACAGTTTTTGATTCAACAGAGTTGTAATTTGAGAGAGTTTTTGATTCAACAGAGTTGTAATTTGAGAGAATTGATTTTGATTATGAAACAAAATGAAAAATGGAGGTGTACAAATGACAAGGGTATAAATGTATAATGGTGACTCATGTCCATAATTAAGGGTATAATGGTCATTCATATTCATGATTGAGTAAATCATTTCATGAAATAGCAGAACCCTAAAACCCTGAAAGTAAAATTTCATCACAAAAACATGGAAGAAGGAGCTTACTATACTGGCAATGTATTTTAAGTAATGAATGTGACCAAGTAGCTGTACAAACTACATGGAGTACACTCTTACAGCGGAGACGCTTTTTGAAATATGCTTACGATGCCGTTATACTTGTGACCCGTCGAGTAAAGGATTGCATCAGGAATTGAAACGACTTACTCAGCTGAAGCGCGTCTCTTAGCTTTTACTAGTCACAAAATCACGCTTTCTTCTGATCCGCGCATACAGAATATGAACAAAGGTTTGAAAGATTTGCTCAGTCTTTTCTGGGTCCTTTGGTTACCAAAAGAGAGGATATAAATGCAAACATTGATGGAGATGGTTTAACCCAGAAACTGATGTGGATTCAAGTATTTAGCCCAGATTATGAATGAATATTATTGATAAAATCCAACAAGGGGATAAAAAGGGAAGAAAAACAGAGTATATTTCGTACTACTCCGTTGTAATGTTATCAGCAGTTTAGGTGGCACCATTTAATTATCCCTTCATATGTAACCTATATACACCCAAATGTGACCCTTGTTTAAGTGGTAACATTTTAATAGTACAAAATATGACCCAATTTAAGTGGTCACATTTCACCATAAAAATGGTGACAAAAGCCCATCTGAAGGCTTTGGAAATAAGAATTTGCATTTAATTATAGTCAAAGGCTCAAAGCAACACTTGAGAAGCCACAATTTCATTATATTCCAAGCACTCTAGTTCATGAACACTTAAGAAGCCACAATTTCATTATATTCCAAGCACTCCAGTTCATTCATTGAACCTTCGTCCCCACACTACTACCCTGTTGCATAATCATTATGCCAAGACTTTTTTTAGTTGCAGATTCACAGTGCAAATGTTAGTTAGCTTTATGCAGTGATATCAGAGGCGGTCTACGCGTCTGATCCTCCAGGAACAACAGTTTAGTATGTGTCATATCTAAACCATTATGCCTTGAAACCTCCCTAGCAAAGCCACACCCCCACACAGATCATCATTCTTCTCTCAGCCGCAAAAAAAGCTACTCTAATCTCTTCAACTTGCCACCATAAAAACCCCCCACAAACTTTTTAACTACCTAAACTCATTCATCCGCTCTACGTAATAATAAGTATCTCATTTCTTTCTATGGTCCTTTCTAGCGTTGAGGGGGAAAACAGTGGATTTATTAGTGTGTGATTCCCCTGTTCATATCCATAAACCATACCCACAAAATAACAAACAGAAAAATGAAAAAAATTATTAAAATGATATTGAAAGAACTGTGAATAAGGCTTCAAACACATTACTGCACTTTACAAAAGAATGTTAAACTCAAGTCTGGCATGTACTGAAAAACGGAAATGCACTCTGTTACCAAACTAGTTCACGCTCCACCCAATCCACCAAGCGATGTAGAGGAGATAAGAAATTGCACACATACTCATCCCCACCAATTAATGTAAGTATTTGAAAACAGAATGATTACTTACAACACGAAGAATACTCACACTCGGGCAGTAATTAAAACGGAGACAATGGTCAGCCAAAAAAACTGTGCACGGAATCAACAGAAATGCCGAAATATAACCGCCCAACTTCAACCAAATCTTTACATCTTACACCAACACCACCACTGATAACCTGAAAATTAAAGTGCTCTCTTTCAGAATCACAGACACCAACTCAAATTCAGTCAAGGCAATTCATAATGACTAACCCATTTGTCCTTCAATACGGAATTACTAGGTGACAACCACTTAGCATCTAGCCATTTGCTCATAACTGCATAGAAGAATCCATGAATCAATAGTCAATACTCAATACATACCACTAAAAGAGCAAAGGCCTAGATTGGATATTTTGTGAACATATTAAAAGGAGAAGAAAAAACGTAAAATAAAAAAACCGTAAAGTGAACCGCAGTACCTCTTAAAATAAAGGAAACCTATGCTTTTTTGCTCGACAAAATCTGGAATATACGTAATCCCCGGCTGAAAGCTTCGTTAAATAAGATTCTTGTCTGCATTGACTGGAAACCAGGCAGCCAAGATAGGAGTGCAACAATAGACATAACAATCACACCAAACAAGATGTCATAAAGGCGAGCCATGGCCGTTACAATCTTCCAGAGAACAGTATTTTCCAGAAAGCGTCGAAGCACCAGAGCAATGGATATGAGACCCCAGCCAGTAGGCAGGAATGCCAAAAGACTGGTAAACAAGTCAATGAACGTCAAATGAGTGAACTTGAGCAAGGCCACAATCACCAATATTACTAAGAGAATAACCAGGAACTGAACCAGGCGGTAGTAGATATGTTCTCTAGCGGAATATTTGTGCCGTGCATATGATACGACAACAAAAATCCCAACAGCAACAAGAATGTAGATCCACGACAACAAGTACACAGCAATACTCCTGCTTCCATTGGCAATACCCAGCTGATAAACAATCCCAAACTGGAAAAAGAAGTAACGAAGATCCAAAATCACCTCCAGCAGCTTTCCCCATAAACCAGTTGTCCTCAAATGATCTTGTTCTTCCTTCCACCATGCCTCCCAGCTCTGCTCAGATTTCACAAAAACCCCACCACTATACCAGATCCAGTTCATGAATTCACTGAAGTCATCCACAGTTTTCAACCAATCAAAACCTGAAGGATTGAAGACAAAGGGGGCCATCACGAATGATATCACCAGGAACCAACTTGAAATGGTCAGAGCTATATACACAAATGTGCCTTTTGCCACAGGGCTGAATCCAGCATATACAGTTAATATTAGCCCAAGCTCAATTGCTTTCACAAAATGGCTGCGAGCATACAGCCTGTAGTTTTCTGCAAAACTCTTGTGCTGCACAACAAAACCACGGCCTGTGGCGCGATATTTTGCACCTCCATGTAATATGGTACGACCGAAGTAGTGAGTTTTAGTACCCAAAGAGAACGTGAAGAAGATGGATGCAAGTTGAAGCTGCATGGTAATAAAATCCCAGATGGCATTAAGGAACCCGAGTTCAAGAGAATTCTCCACAAGCATTGGAAGAGCAGTGAATAGACCCAGTTGGATGATAAATTGCTGATTTAAGATTGCTCCAAGAGCCGCATTACTGTTGCTAGCATTTGCCTCAACAGAACCCTCAATTCCACTCAGCGCCAAATAAAGCCGTCCCCAAAGAAACGCATAAACAGTCAGAACTACCATCATTGTGTTGAAATAGAACCCGACAGTGGTATAGAAGAATGACAGCATCCTGAAGAAGTCCAATCTATGACCCAATCGGTACACGTCTCTGCTCAGGACCTGCTCGCCATTTCCACTGGCTACTTTAGCCTCAAACATCGATATCTGATTCAGGCCAACATCCCTTCCCTTGCCAACCTGGATGTACTCGTGATGTGTCACATTACCACCCCGTAGAGTGCAGTTGAATCCTGCAAATATATCTTCACTGATGTTAATGACTCTGGATGCTTTACTAATTCCTCCACGAGTCAAGAACCAAAACCTATCAAACACATCTGGGTGACCATAATGCATACGAACTTTCAAAGGGTTGGCAAGAACACGTTGCCCCAGGGTTACAAAGCTCATTTCCTGGGCTGACATAAACCGAGCAATTGAAGAGACACCACTGGTGAATATGTGCTCACGAACCCCAAGGATAGTAGGCTTCCGAATGCCATGCTGATACTTGAACTCCTCTAGCAGGTTTCGCACTTTAAGAGTTTCCTCAAAGTAATTATCTTGGTTCATATCAATAGTCTGAACAGCATCACCACGAGTAAAAATAATGGCATGGTTCTGATTTTCCGGCTTGCCTTCTCCAAGTTTAATAGGGCCTGGTAACTTAACTCTGTAGATCTCCACTTCCTGCTCCAACTGCTGATCATACTTCACTAGAACAGAATAGTAATCTTTCTCCACCCTTCCCGTAGAAACTTCATCGACATAAGCAACCCGAAGGGCTTCATTGTTCTTCAACAACTGCAGTATCTCCTCTGCCTGGGGTTTCTTTTCGTCTTTCTGAGCACCATATATCTGGCATGCAATTACATAGGTGTACTTCATCAATGCAGTCCCATACTCGTGGCCTTTATACAATTGACTGATAGAACTACTGGCTCGACTCAGGCTACTCCCACTCCTCATCGATGGCCGCTTTTCAGAGCCAAAGCCATCCAAGCCACTGTTCTGTCTCACTGCACCGAGCTCTTGTGCCCCCTCCTTAATATCCACCTCAGATGCGGAATCAAGGAAAGCCAGCATCTTCAGGGCACGATAATAATACATCATTCCCCTAACAGTTCGAGAAAGTGTTTGGCCTCTGTATGATGCCCAAAGCCTAAGCTCTCTCAGGTTATTGCTCCAAAGTTCTTTCTCATTCGCAACACCTTCCCGACGCATACGCTGCATGAAGTTCTCCCACTCATCATTGTATATAGTCTGCAGATAATATAGAGTAGAAACCCCATCCTCGTTCTCCTTTTGAAGCTGCTCTTTGCTGTACATAACTTCTTCGCTGTAGTAAGGAGTCAAAACACTAAAAGCCAGCATCTTCTCCACCTGAGGGGCATGGGGCATGTTCATGAAGAGAGAGTTGCTAAAGAAGGCAATCCTGCGCCTGGCTTCAAGATTCCTTGGGACATTGTGCATAGAGTCCTTCGAAATAAGAATGGTGTGCAGCCTTCGGACCTGCCTGTAGAAAACCTCATCATCATCCTTAGGGAGTTGAATAGCATTCTGAAAGAGTAAGCTCTTTCCAGTATCAGATCGAGGGGCCAGTCCATCTTCCATCAGCTGTTGCATAGTTCTTTTCTCTACATAGAAATCCCGTTTAACAGTTTCGTACAGAGCCTGCACCGCAGAGACCACCTTATTGAGATCTGTCTTCTTAGGATTGATAAATAGCTTTAACAGACCATCCAGTTTCTCATGGATCTTCTTAAGAGCAGACAAATCAAACGTCTTTGTGAATTTTTCAATCTCAATAGCATGGTCAATTTCCTGAAACAATACCATGATGATGGAGTGTTCTTCAGTACCCCGTTTGACAATAGCAAGCAGGAAATGCTTGATGCAATCATATGCTTCTATGACAGCACAACGCCGGTACTCATTCTTACATATTTTGTACCAAAGCCACTTATCAGGTGCATCCACCAGCTCTTTTGCCTGACCAAGTGCCAGAAGCAGCTCGTTACAAACGAGTATACACGGCCAACGAATAACCCTGACGTTCCAATCATTCTGCGGCAGCTCCAGGAGCTCGACCTCTCTATCATTGATGATGTCCTCCTCCCTGAATATACTGATCACCTCATTCCACACCCATGCAAACTTATAAGCCTCCACCTGATTTGATTCAAGTTTCTTGTACGGCCGGCCAAGCCCATACCTGAGCTTCAAGCGATGAATAGCATCCTTAAATCTACTTTTAATCCCACTCGAGTTAAGCAGCTGCTCCTCAGGCATGAGATTAAACTGAATAGCACTTGCAAAGAACTGGAACCTCAGCCTCAACTGCTCCATGTTCCGGATCTCGCCCAGATGATCTAACAGCCCAACTGCTGCACCAACGAAAGACGAGTAGATAGAATACCAAATCTGCAAGTCCATCAGGTAAATGAGGACGACCGGAAGCCATAACAGCCCAACTGCGAACCGATTGCTGCCACCGAAGAACTCAAACCACTCATATTTTATATCCGTAACATTCACCAGGGTCCTTGTCGGTTTGATCATGGGTCTGATCTGCAGGAAGTAACTGAACACAAACTTCGTAGAGAGCACAAGGATCCAGAAAAGAGTATACTTGATATTATCTGCAAGCCCTTCCCTCAAACCACGACCTACGAAAATCCTGGTCTGGAACCACCAGGTGAACATGTAAAAGATCCTCCAGTTGGTCTCCTCAATGAAATTCCTCACCCACGGGATGATAAACAACAGAACCGCAAGTGCCTCGGGAAGTATAAAAACAGCAGCAGCGAGCAGGAAATTGATTACCTGCTTATTAGCAGCATCCGACCACTTTCCATCACGATTCTTCTGTGTCCAAATCTTACCATACATAATCCCAAAAACGACAGCCCATACAATGGAAGCGAGGAATTTCAGCAGCATTCTAACCCCAACCATTAGAGTCTCCCTAGACATCAAACTATACTGCATTCCGAAATCCAGAAGAGACTGAACAAAGCGCATGACACTCCACGTCAAAAACATGGTCAAGCACTTAACCTGAACATCCCTATGACTCAACGACTTCCAGGGAAAACCCCTGTTACGAACCTCCTGTTCCCAGGCAAGAATAATGGCAACCTGAAGAAACAAGACCAACATGACCCACAAGCGATCAAAACTCCGAAACAAATTCCAAAAGGAACGTTGCTCAACAAAGCCCGTCTTGCCAACATGCCTCTTCCTACCATCGACCACGAAAAAGGTACTCCCGACATCAATAGGCCACTTCAACTTATCAAAACACCTCCTACTCCAAAAATACTCATTAATATCATCATAATTACGCCACTTACTATGCGGATTAGTCCCATTATTACTATTCCGAACCTCCTTATCAATGGTATCGTAAATAGGCTTAACAACCCCATTAAGAAACGCATTCTCTCCGGTGACATACGGCACATACGGCCTACCGGTATTCTCATCAACATAATCCTCCAAAATCTTATTCAACTCAAGACCCATATGATGAAAAATATAACACAAACACTCAGGGGCAAACCTAAGGTTAGCAGCCTCACCCCAAATAAGCAAATAAAGAGCAACGTAAAGCAACTCACGACGAAGATCATTCTCATGACGGCGGTTCTCTGATAGCCAAACGGCAGAGCGGCGTCCAAGATATCCACACCAGAGAGTATAGTTTTGAAGCAATTTACGGCGAAAGCGGCGTAAAACAGCGTGGTCAAGAGTGTCGATGTTATCAGGAGGAGGGGTGAGACGCATCTGGGCATTGGCGAGATGGAGGACGAGATGTTCGCGTTGGTTGCGAATGTTGTCGGGTTGGAAGCCGAAGAAGTAACCGAGCCAGTCAAGGAGGTCATACTGAGGTGACCATTGGATGTAAGGTGGCTTGCGGAGGTCGCCGGTGGTTCGAAGGGCGGCTTGTGCGGCTCGGACTTCAGGGTAGTGAGATGAAGGGTGGTCGACTAGCAGGTCGTGGATTGGGATGATGTTGTACGGCTGCTCCGCCGTACGCCGCCGTGACATTAGTGATAATTTAGGGTTTTCGGATTATAGATCTCTAGGAGTTAACTCATAAGGGAGTGGTAAGGTAAGAAGATCTGTGGGCGATTGTATTAATCTGAGTCAATGAGACTGATTCTATAAGGACGGAGTGAATTTGAATCGTGGTTTCATCACTTGTTGTATTCAGGATTATTATGAGTTTATTATATTATCACCATTTTATTACCATAAAAGGATGATTCTAAATTTCTAATTAGTCCTTTGTTTTCTTTTTTCAATTAATTAATTAATGTTTTAGTCCTTTTGTTGGCTACTGACTTCACATCAACGGATGCACTTGTCCTACTTAATTACTTTGAAA
The DNA here is from genome assembly GCA_009801015.1 of Silene noctiflora. Taxonomy (NCBI): domain Eukaryota; kingdom Viridiplantae; phylum Streptophyta; class Magnoliopsida; order Caryophyllales; family Caryophyllaceae; genus Silene; species Silene noctiflora. The sequence continues at coordinate 146,114 of VHZZ01000667.1, forward strand.
CTCAAACCAATTATAATAATCTCTAGTCAATGTTCTCTTTCAACGTCATATCCTTACTCATTAAGACCATCCCCAAGCAACAAGTCAAGTTAATCGGGTCAATTGCATATTAGGCCTTAATCTCCCCTTATTGACCTTGACCCACTTAAAYCCTCCCAAGCAGAAAGTCACGACTTAAGTCAATAACCCAATCATTTATCACTTTTCAACATTCCCAATCATTTCCAACATTCTCAATCACTCTCAATCTTTCCACCCCACCAAAACCACTCT
>VHZZ01000668.1:140987-164891 GCA_009801015.1 Silene noctiflora
TGTTTGTGTCAAACAAACACCAACAAAGGAAATCAGTAACTTTGTTTCCCTTTCCCTTTCTTATAGACCCCCAACCAAACGCCCCCTTATTGTTTATGCACCCACCTTTAAATTACTTTCTCCATTCCATTTTTATTGTCCCATTTTCTCCAAAAATTTATCCCACTAAGTTTAATAAGAATAAATTGTAAATCCACGATATTGCCTCTAAATAATTTAACTACCGCCATTTTCATCCCTCTTTAATTTAAAGGATAGAGTAGCCTGGTCTTGCCTATCAACATATAGTACTCGTACCAGTTATGAGAGTTGGGCCTAAAATTGATATACTACGTAATTTGTTTATCAATTAATAAAACCACGAGTAGCTACTCTCTTGTAGGACCGTTTTATATTCTAATTATAGGATATGACTGATCTAAAAGGAGAATACCAAATTTAACGTTTAATTATATTTATATTTTAACTTTATGTTAATAACCCGATATCATTTGATAAATACTAACATATTTAAATATGCAAGTTATCAATATAGAATATTAACTTATCAAAATAAATTATTTTTTACAAGTTTAGTAACTAATGAAATTGGACTTTTCATTTATTGTGCTAATCCTATGTATAAATAATCTTATGCAACCATATGTGTACCACTCCCTCTATTTCTTTTAGAAATGCCTCATATTCCATATTTTTGGCATATTCATTAGAATTGCACTAATTGCCCCATTAGACCCATCTCCATCTCATGTATTCCTATCTTTTTGTTCATTTGTACTGAAATTGTCTGAATTGAACTGATTAGAATTGAAATTATCTTACTGAATTGATCTAAGTGAAATAATAATAATAGCGGTGGTAGTAGTAATAACAGTAATTGTAGTGATAGTGGTAGTGGTAGTCGTACTAATATTGAACTGAACTTATCTAACTGAATTTATTGGATATTTGTTTCAGGTCTAGGATTTCTGCCGTTAAGGAGGTTGATATCGGTTTGATTGATGGGCATGACGGGCCCCTTCGTCCGGCGGATTTGCTTCTTTATTCTTGGGACAAGGGGCGTGATGTGTGTGTCGATCTGACGGGGTCTTCCCCTTTGACTCAGTCTGGGATGTCTGATTTTGTGCTCAGTCGTGTTGTTGTTGATGCTGCTCAGCGTAAGTGTGTCAAGTATCGGGATTTGTGCATGGCGGTTGGCTATGATTTCCTGCTCTTCTCCTTCTCTTCGTTGGGGAAGCTTGATACTGTAATAACCCGGATTTATGCAGCTGTCACTCGACCTAGTGGAGGTGGCACTCGACCAAGTGTCACCAGACTCGACCGAGTGAAGTCTGGGCAGCAACCCAGAGCTTCTATTTTGTGTCATTCGACCGAGTGGAGCCTCACTCGACCGAGTGCCACCGAGCACTCGACCAAGTGCCACTGAGCACTCGATCGAGTGCACGAGTGCAGTCTTATTTCCGCGTATGGGCTTGGTTTTGTTAGGCTTTGGTATATAAGCTTCTTTTTCTAGATTTTTCCTTCATTCTTTCAACCCTAAAACTCTCTCAAAACCTCTCTCACTTCTCTCTACAACCCTTCATCCCCAAATCCTAGATCTACACTTTGTTTGGGGAATCTTGGAGATTACTTACATATTCTTATTCCTTATTACTTGGTGAGTAATCTTATGTCCTTACTTTTGTAATTTCCATACCTTCATTTAAGACACCTAACTCTAGAATTTGGGGGTTTTCATGGGGGATGATTAATTAGTGGTTTTAATTAGATTAATGAGTAATTAAAGGRTAATAATAAGGGGTTTTACTTAGTATAATAGTATATGATGTATTATGATAGTTATTATGTGATTATTGTAGGATGAGACGGTTTTATGAGATGGATTCTTGTTGTCTTGSAYTRGCTTATRGAGTATGCTAAAAGGTAGGTTAATCTTACTCGGTTTCGATAAGTGTGAATGGTTGCATATGTCACTTTTGTGTTGTTATTGCATTATAACATGATTGTTGTGGGTAAATGTTGTTAGTTTCATATTAGTGTCAATATTTTATGGTGGCATGATAATGGATGGTTAATGTTGGTTTCATGATACTATTGGATTGACATTATAACATGCAATTGGACGATTGTGTTTTAGTAGATGGTGGTAGTGGAGGGAATTGCATTATAACATGTTAATTGAGAGTATGTCTTGAAGTATTTCTTGATTGTTGGTTCACATGAGTACCTTGCTTAATTGGCATCTAATTCATATGAGAAATTAAAGAGGCATGTTTGATGATTATTGAACATGTGAAAAGATGTGTTGGCATATTATATTGCATATTGTGTCCTATATGTTTATGGAGGTTGTTAGCGGTGTACCCTGTGGTGTTGATCGTTCTTTTGGAGACATGAGGCGGTTGGGAGGTCGTCTCACGCTCGGGTCGCCTCTCGGAACTTCCCACTCCGAGGGGGATGTGCACATTAATGGCTTGAGTTGGAGGAACACGTGAGGTGAGTCACGTTGTCCAGTTGGGATCCGAGTCGCTCTCGGGATTGGGTACCACTGACGTGTTCGGAGTACCTTGTACGGGCTGCGATCCAGGTTATTTTGGTCGGCGGTGCTGCGGTGTCGTCACGGGTTGTGGGTACTTCTGGGCGTATCCTGGTACCAGTGTGGTGTGGTTGGAGATTGTGTCCCATGCATTTCATTGTCGTGTTGCATAATCGTATTTTATTTGTCGTATCTTACATGTGTATATTATCGAAACTGACTGTTTGTGGGTATGTGTAAATTGTCACCCATTTCCGGGGTGGCTGTGTCGATATATGATACTTCTGATCATATAAGGAACATGTTATGTACAGGTTGTATTTGTTGTCACGCAGGAGACGGGATGAGCTACGCTTTTGGAGTCGAGTCGACATGAGATAGATTTGTATTAGAGAGTCGTGATAGTATGACTTGTATTCATTATTCTTTTGATTATGTTTATGTAATTCACTAAACCGTTATTTTATAATAAAGGCTTCTTGATTATATCTCCGAATCACTACCTCGGGAAACCGAGATGGTAATGCTCCAATTCTTGGCCGGATAATTAGGGTGTTACAGATACAGATGTTGTTGGCTTGCTTAAACGGATTTAGAAATTCTATGTGTCTCAGGATGCCAGGGCTCGTGCTGCCGCTTACATTTTTTCTAGACTTGGCTTTGCTATTGTTAAGGGAGTGGGCGCCCAACTTATATCTCGGCTGCATACTAATTTCTTGTAAACTTTGATTTTATCTTAATAAAATGAACCCAATAATAATAGTAATAATAATAATAATAATAATAGTAATAATAGTAATAGTAATAGTAATAGTAATAATAGTAATAATAATAATAATAATAATAATAATAATAATAGTAGTAGTAATAGTAATAGCAGTAGTAATAGTAGTAATAATAGTAGTAGTAATAGTAATAATATAGTAGTAGTAGTAGTAGTAGTAGTAGTTTATGGTCGTGTCTAGGGGTTTGGCGGGGTGACCCCTTGGGTCCTCTGTTTTTTGCTTTGGTGTTACATCATTTAGTAGGTTTGGCGGAGTGACCCCTTGGGTCCTTTGCTATTTGCTTTGGTGTTACATCCTTTGTTATGTAAGATCAGAGATTCTTTTGTTTTGTGTCTGCAAGCTTGGTACTTGGATGATGACACGATCGTTGGTGATACCTTGGTTGTGGGGAAGGTCTTAAAGCTGATTTTGGAAGATAGTTCTCAATCAAACCTTCATCTTAACGTCAGTAAAATCGATAATTTCTTATTGGATGCGTGCAGTTCCTATTTCTGGGTTAAGGCAAACTATGAATGCACGGACTTGTCGTAGTGTACTTAGCTATCGGCTGGGTATCACTTTGTTTCTGATGTCTCGGCCGTGTTCTGCTTCTTCTTGGGTTTTTGATGTGGACATCTTTGGTGATCATGTCGTGTTGTATGTTGGGATTGTTGGTATTAAACATCGACATGACCTTGTTTGAAACACACTCTTGGATATCTAACTTCTGATCTAGGATTTCTACTGGTAAGGAACTTACACGGTAATTTGTTACTTTATCATGATAAATGTCGACATATTTTATATCAATAATTCTATTAAACATTTTAATGTATTTTATGTAATTTTAATAGTGAAAGTACATATAGAAGATGAAGGATTTAACGAAAAAAAATTGAAAAAAATCGGACCCATTTAAGACTCGGAACCTACCCAGATCCTATGGATCCGGATCTGAAAATTTTGGACCTATAAATATGGGTCGGGTATGGATCCAACATATATACTTCCTTCGTTTCATTTAATTCTTTACATTTGCTTTATATACATATACCAATGCACGTTTTCTTTTGTCCATATCTTTAGTTACGTGTTAATAAAAATTATAAGAGTTTGATATTCATAATTTACTCGGTGAGACGATTTAAACAAGATCTCACATGACTATCTTTTATGTTATATGTTAGAAGTTGTATTGAAGATTCTCCTTACTAATGAATAGTAGCAAAAAATTAAGGGTGGTGCTAATTCATAGACGGGTTTTACTCTTTCATGGACATAAATGACTATTATACCCTCTTATTTTAATTCTTTCATTTACTATTTTGTTCCAATTCAATTATTTCTCCTAATTATCTCACTCTAACTACCACATTCAAAGACAACCACCCATAAGCCACCATGCACCACCCTCACCGCCGCCTCCCCTGAGCCACGACCGGTCTTGATGACCTCCTCAGACGGCCATCAGACGATCTCACAGATCCTTTTCCCACGATCTCGTCAGAAACGTTCCATTGCAAGTTGTGCTGATAGCGACACATGGAGTACACCACTGAAACACCCCGAACACTGGACTTATCTTCCACGGTTGTTCCGGCTCCCTCACATGAATGCTTGTCAATTTCTCTAACCCCACAACGACATAGCTCTCATGCATCTATCAAGACCACCCCATCAATTAATGAATCAGCTCCATCAATTAATGACGCATCTAGAGTTGATTAAGTAAGATTTATAAAGCTTGTGTCTTTTGCAATGGTCAACAATGAAACTATGAAGAACTTTTCCTTTCCTGAACTCCGAACTTCAATCTAGTTGTAAAGGCAAACCCTAATTTTATTAGTCTAAATAATTTAATCTTTGTATAACATCGTTAATGAAGTAAATAAATAAGAGATTATACATGATCGATATGAGAACGAGCGTCCATAATTGATTAATCTTACAGATTTGAATAATTCGTGAGGAAAAAAATTAGAAAGGGTTTGTTTTTCTGTTTTTTGGGAGAAAGGTAAGGTATGGAAAACAAATGGCAAAAAAGTCTGTAAAAGAGTAAAATGCAATCATGAATGAGCAATTACGAAAAATCAAAACGTAAAGAAACAAACGGAACGGAGTAAGTAATATGAATATCTAGTTATGACTTAGGAGACAATGGGTTCGTACGTATTAGTCAGCAATAATGCGGCGGTTATAAGCGTAGTAAAATCATTAGTCATAACAGTGAACTCTTTAACAATACCGTCGCTACACAAACCGTCTAACAAAAATACAAAACGACGGTATATCTGACGTTTTCATTAACGATGAATCAAGAGAGATAACAGCCCGTTGTTACTTGCCTGCTCGCCGCCAGTGACGAGTTTCTCGGCAGCCATTTTCCCGCGTTTTGCAACTTGCTGTTGAAGCGTCGTAATTAAGCTCTCAAGGTATCCGACACTTTCGAAAATTAGGGTTTTCTGTTTTAATTAGTATATGCTTGATTTTAAGATCGAAATTCATGGATTTGTACTGAAATTAGTCTACTAGAATGGTTTTAAGCTGATCAAGTTTCGATTTTTAAGGTGTGGTGTTTAGTTTTAGTTTAATGGATTGATTGAGGATTTGGAATTGTTTAGATAAATGTTCGGAGTGTTTAAATTGTTAATTTGTGTGTAGAAATGTGTTGCATTTGTAGAAATTTAGTACTAGAGTGTTTTTTTGAGTCGCTTTTCGAGTTCATAAATACTTGTGTGAAGCGGTTTTACACAAGTAGCTTGTTGAAATTACATGCTAAATGACTTAAGTAGCTTTATAAATTGTTTTTACACAATTTATGGTATGGATATAAGCTTCTGGGGGAGCCAGGATTTTCCGGCGGTAGGGGGCGAAAAGCGAACTACTAATAGAATAAGGCATACTAGAAAAAAATCGAAAACTTTAGTTAAGATTGAGAAGTTTTCCTTGTTTCAGGCCTTCAGGGGGATACACGCCCCTACTAGGCTGCTAGCCCTCCTAGATCCACCAGTGACTGCTTGTGCGTCTTTGATTTATGGTTATACATGGGAAACGATTTTACATAAGACTCTTTACTGATTGTGACTGTTTGCATGTTAATGCTAGCAGTTTGCTGGATGGCGGTTTGAAAAAAGAATGAACTTTTCATTTAATTGTGTGCATAGTGAATATATTGGCAGTTTCAACTTTCTGGACAATTTAATAATTTTGGTGATTGTTCAGCAGATACCTAGTGCCTGAACTTATATCATGAGTTTTCGAAGTAAAAGGTCTAAACTCACACAACTTTCTCGAGGTAAAGATACAACAAGCGAAACGCTCCAAGATGTCGTTTCACAGGTGATTCGTGATGTTTCTGCTATTGGTGACCGAGATGAGGATACTCCACAAGATAAAAATCCTGATGTGGCCCATACCGAAACAACCCAACCATCACAAGCCACGGTCGTGGGCCTTGTGGCAGGTGATAATAGGTCTAACAAGAGAAATACGGGGAAAAGACAGTCTGTGACTCCTTCACTAAGTCAACCTATGGTCAATGATTCTCAACCTCCCAAGGCCTCGAACAGATGGTCATTTCGTTCCCATCGTAATGATGACCAGCCTAAACAAGATGGTCCAGCTGAAGAAACCGAGATTGGTTCTGCTGTTTGGACAAGTGATCCTTTAATGACCGAGCCTGTACAAGTGACAACTAAAGGAACAAACGACTTGAGACGTAATCAGAAGGGAGCAGTTGGGAGACCATCCCGTACACCGCCACCAAGCCAGACTTTTCATGCTGAATCCCCTGACCAAACTAGGCGCTTACGAAGACTTCAAAATGGGGTTCATGAGAATGATGGAGAACTATCGCTGCATGGATTCTCTGAAGCTCGACAACAAAATCTTTCTGAATGGGATAATGACTTGGAACTTGATGAGGAGGAGGACGACGAGATTGATAGACTACCTGCCCAGCATGGATTTTCTCAAAGTCACGGTTCAAACATTTCTAAATGGAGTAATGACATACAATTTGATGAAATGGAGGAGGTGGAGATGAGGGGTAATGCTCTTTTTTTTTCTTTTTTTTTTTTTTTAACCTCTGTCTAGATGATTGGCACAATAGTGGGAATGTAGTTTTAAAAAATTATAAGCTGCAAATAAAATGTCCATCTTATATACTTTTCAGAAATCAGTTTGATTTGCTAGATAAGAAAGTGTCATATTGTATGCTGAATGTGTTCTATATAATGTTGGCAATATAAAAAATGTTGCAGTTCAAATGAATATGCCAAAAAAGGAAATATTGTAGTTCCAAAACGAAGAATTCTATACCAAAGTGTTGTTTCGCTACTAACGAATCCTTGTAGCTTGTCTGTCCTCAAAATGTTACTCCACTATTTCAGCTTTTGTGTGCATTGGTGGGTTAAGAAATATTTCAAGCAGGTCCCTGAAATTATTCGGTATAATCCAGGTTGTCCATCCTATTATCGTCATTATGAAGATGGATTTTTTGGTTGTGATGAATTGTATCTTTTGTTTGAAATTCCAAGAACCAATGTTGAAGATAGTTTTGCCTCTCCTTGTTTGCTGTGAGTGGTGAAGTTTAGTTTTAATATGATCTTACTTTGGTTTGCTGCGATAGACAGAAATTTTTAACTGTATTAGAATATGTTGCTGCTATTGTTTTCATTCTTGAATCCTGATGTCTTCCCAATTTAGGCCAATACTGTTCTTTTGCTGCTCACTAAGCTTTCATGGAACTACTATTTTATCCTTCACGCAATTTTTTGATATCATTTCATGGTCTGCGTGAATCTTTTTTCCTATATGGATGATGTTTGGTATGTTAGTAATGTTACTATGTTATTTACATCATGTCTAGATTAAGCACATTATAGCCTCATAAGGTATATCTCTAATATAGAGATTTTTAACTTTTTTGTGTGATTTGTAATTTGATGATCGACTTCTCTCTTATTATGAATCTTTTGAACAGATTCTGAGGGCAAACGTGGGAAAAAGGGTGGAAGCATAGGTCCTCGACATGTCTGGTCTCTTCGTCCAGGAGTGAGGTTTGTAGTTCCCTTTAATTCGTTAGACCAACCAGTGAGAAAGGGAGGACATGTGCTTATCAGGTTCCTTGGAGACGTAGCAAAGAATTGTGAGCTCTGTCCAATTGGTGAAGCAAACTGGAGAAAGGTGGATAAAAATTGTAAAGTAAACATTATATCTTTACTTCGGGTAAGTTTCTCTCATTAGACATTCCTAACATCTTATTGCCAATTTGCGTTGTCTTTTTTAATGTTGGAATGTTATTTTAGGAAAAGTTTGTGCTTCCTGACCGACCGGAGATTGACAAATGCATACTGAGACATCTTGGGAACAAATGGAAGAATTATAAGCACGATCTTAAATTACAGTATAAAAGCCCCGATAAAACTCAAGAGGAAATTGCTAGCACTGTACCAAAAGGTATACCTCCAAGCCAGTGGGTAAAACTGGTGCAGTACTGGTTTTCGGAGAAGTGTAAGGTACCAATTGCCGCTTTTAATCCTTTTTGGTTAAACTTTGCTATGGGCAAATTGCTAGCTCTGTTTATCATCTCTGTTCTGGTTCTTCTGGCTAATCATTATTTTCGAGATTGTGGATTGTTTGTCTGTTAAGTGTTGCTTGGGTATGGATTGTAAAAGTGGCATTAACTCTGCAATCTGCCCTTCTTTCTTTTTTTCTTGATTATGAATTGTCATTGTACAGATGCTATCCAAAAAAGGAAAGGCGGCACGAGCTGCTCAAACACATCTGCACGTTACAGGTTCAAAGAGCTATGCTCGCAGAAGAGATGAATTTGTAAGATTAATGTTGCTATACTAACCATATACACGTAGTTAGACACTGTTTTTTAATAATTTTGCCAGTTTATTTAATCTGCTGGTATAACTGCAGGAGAAAACACATGGGAGGGAGCCAGGAGCTTTGGAGTGGTTTCTTGAAACTCATCAGAGAAAAGATGGGACTTTTGTGGAAAACACATCCAAAGAATTTGCGGTACAGAATTAGATCAACTAATTACTTCTTGCATGGTTTTTATTTAGTCTATAGTGGTGAAAAAAAAAATCAAATACAAGGAAGAAAAATGAGGGACTTCTGTAATTTGAAGGTTTCTGTTATCCTGTCACTTCTTGAAGCGGAAGTTCATTAAACAATGATAATAAATAACTTGTAAATCAGAGGATTGAAACAGCCAATGTCCATTTCACAGTGTGTTTGTAAAAATATTCTTGTAGATGTTAACCATTTTCCGAGTCGTAACCATATATGCACTTCATTTGTATTCTCTGGGTTTTCACATGACACAAGTCTGAAGAAATGGCAAGTAGAAAAGGCTAAATGTCAAGTAGATGGAAGGCGTATTAAAAGCAAGTAGATTGACAGTGGAATCCCCATGCTTCAATATATATTTTTGTCTTTTAAGAAATAAAATTCACCCAAAAGTTGAATTTAAGGTTGGTAATGGGTTTGGATGACCCAAAAAGTAAATTTTGTGAATCCAGATAATGGAGCGAGTAGTACATGAGGAGATAAAAATATACTCCCTCCGTCCCGGTCATTTGTTGTCCTATTCCATTTTGGGTGTCTCGGTCAATTGTTGTCCTTTCTATTCTAAAAATGCATTTGATGAGCACTTTGATCATTCATACTCAATTTAGTCCACTTGTCATCTAATAATTGGCTCCCTCCTCTTTCTTTGGTCTTTGTGCCAAAACCAAAGGACAACAATTGACGGGGACGGAGGGAGTACTTCCTATTGAACATATATAAATATGTGACAAATTAAGTGAATGTTTTTCATGGCACTATTAGGATACTGCTGCTGCTCTGATTGCTCAACGTGGTTCCACATCTTCACACCGTACAACAGCAGTTGAGAATCAAGTTTTTAATGAGCTTATGTATTCAGATGAGTATCAGCGGCCACTCGGGTATGGGTTTGGTGTCACTGGGAATAAAGTGTTTAGGACTGAAGCAGAATCAAGGAAGCGAGGGTATGGAGAACTGGGCATTAAAGCAGAATTCGGAAGCTCAAAGAAAAAGATGTTTCGAATGGGATCAGAGAGGAAGAATAATGGGTACTTTCCTCCTGATTCTTCTGCGGAAGTGGAGAGGTTGAATTTTGCAGTGACAGCCTTGGGTGAGACCAATCAACTCATGCAAGGCCAAATTAAGATGCAATCTCGGCAATTGCAAATGCAATCTCAACAGTTGCAAATGCAGTCCAAGCAGATAGAGGGGGTGCAAGTGCAACTTCAACAAGTTACTTCTTTGCTGACGAAGTATGGCGCAATGCTGAATAATCCACAAGCTCATCATACACCTAAACCAGCTTTCTTCCCAGGCCTCAATGGTGCAAATAGACAGGTATCACCTTTGTTTCATATATTTTTCTGCATCCTATATCTATATAATTAATCATTCGTTTACCTGCCATTACATATGGTAACTGCTCTATTTTGAGTTAACAATTTTCCTCTAATGGAATTTCCTTGTTCTATAACGATTCACGCATCTGAGTCACTTCTGCACAAACATGTAATCTTTGGATGGCGCACAGTCAAATTTCTTGAAGGTTTAATTAACTAATATCTTGTGATCCTTTTTTATTTTGTATTTCATTTTTATGAAGGCTCATTAGTCATTAGTATTACAGACAGTGTCATTGATATATAAATGAAAAATAATTTTTCCTAGTTGAGCTATAATTTCGTATATATCGAGCTTTTGACTTTGAGATATTCATATAAATAACCAAATTGGCCCGTATAACTCTCTGCATTCCATTCTTCATGATATATCTCATATGTCCTAATTTCCGTTAAGGGAAATGTTGTGTACGTCAAACCCTTACGTACGCTGCTTCTAGTCTTATTTTCATTGCATATTTTCCTTATGTTTCTCGAATTTGAAAGACAAGAATCTCACAGGATATGGTGCTGCTTTGCAAAGTAATTGGACCAGTAGATTGAATCCTTATAGTTTATTTTTCTTGATCTCTTATGAAGGTACAGGATGCATCATCAGAATATAGTGATGAAGAATCTGACAGTACGGACTGGGATTCTGATTCGTAAGGCAGATACCCTGGCTGGCCATGTATGTCCGTGTTCTATTTGTCCAGTAGAAAACGTACGTTGAACTCTCCATGTTTGCTTAGAAAACGTACATTGAATTCTCCTTGTTTGCTTAGATGTGTAAGTTCAGCTGTTTTCTTACAGATTTTAGCTTGCTTTTTTACTGCTCTGTTACTTACTGCCATCAGCCAAAACAAAAGGCGCTTTTACTTTTTTTTTTTTTCTTATCGAGTTAGTTCACTTTGTCAGTGTAATATGATTACAGTAAGTATATTAAGGCAACATCGGGGTGTTTATTTCTGTAGAGGACAAATTAGTGTTTTGTGGTCTCTGCTTATTGTTGCTTGTTCTTCGCGGCAAAATCTTCAATAAAAATTACTCAGCCTCTGCTTGTTGACAGAGCTAAGGCCGTGCACTTACGAGCATACAGCATTCTTACAATGCCTTAATTGGTTACCTTTTGTGGTACCAGATGATGATGCTGCTTCATCACCTGCTAATTGTTGTGCTAGCTCATATGGAATTGGATCTATCTACGAGCCGCCTGACTGATGAATGACCAAAAATGGCGCATTCAATAATATGAGTATATACAGTATTTAGTATTTTAGTCAAGATCCTAGTTATACAAAATGAAGTATGGATACGCTTGAACTACAAAGTCGAATGAATTCACTGCCTTAGGTTTAGGCGTGCATTCCAGAATGCAGAAAAATGCTTGAGCGCGCCTAATACACTTCAAAACAAGTCCCTATCAAATGGACAACTACATCAGAAAATGCGGATATTTTGGCCTTGATTTGCTAAGCTCACCTCAACTCAACGAGAACAGAAATCCGCATGTACCTGCAACTATGTTGCTGCCAATAGTAAATCATCACAAAATACATGCACAAAACCGTCACAAAAATAAAGCAGAAGCAAAGTGAAAATGTATAGTATATAGAAAGAGCACCAGAAGCATGTATAGTGTATAACTGTATACATATCTTCACTGTAGAATCTATCTACCGTGCAAACGTTTACATTGGAAGTGGACTATTCATTCATACATGTGGTCTACAAGGCCAAAATTTCAGTACAGTAAGTCCGTAGCGGTACCATAGCAAAAATCACAGTTACACTGGAATCAGGCTGATGATTTTCATCGGCGTAAATAACTACTAAAACTACCTCTGCGAAATGCTAGTCTAAGTGGAAATACAAAAAAATCATTAAATGTTGTCTATATCTTCGAGAGTGTGCTCTATCTTGCTTTGCTCGAAGCTTTAGCCTTGCCTATATTGACAAGCTCTTCAATAAGCTTCCGCTCTTCACTGTCAAGTCGCGCAGGAAGTTCTACCTGCACTTTTACCAGTTGATCCCCTCTCTTATTCCGCTTATTAATGAAGGGAACACCCTTTTTCGACATCACCAACGTTGTATTTGGCTGGGTGCCGGGTGGCAGCTTAAGATCGCTCATCCCATCTACTGTTGGAACTTTCAAGACCGTCCCTAGGATAGCATCAAGATAAGAGACCTTGCAGGTGTAAAGAATATTATTGCCATCCCTTCTTAAAACAGGGTCTTCAAGAACCTCAATGGCTACAAATAGGTCGCCGGGTGGTCCACCTCTTCTGCCGGAGTTTCCCTCTGATTGACACCTTATTTGGTTTCCAGTATCGACCCCGGCAGGAATTTTCAGATCAAGTGACTTGGATTTTTTTACACGGCCGTCACCTCGACATTTATTACATGGAGTTTGACTCTCACCCATTCCGTTACAGTCAGGGCAAGTTATTGCCTGCTGAACAATGCCGAAAGGAGTTCGCATAGACGAGACCACCTGACCTTGGCCGTTACAAGATCGGCAAACGTAGGATTTAGTTCCCGGCTTTGCCCCGGAGCCTTCACAAGTGGGACAATCCTCGAGCCGTGTAATCTCAATAGTCTTTTTCACTCCAAACACCGCCTCTTTGAAATCCAGGCGAAGAGTATAAAGCAAGTTTTCGCCTTCTGAAAACCCGTTTCTGAAACTTCCTCCCGTGCCCATGCCATCGAAGTTTCTAAGTAATTCATCAAAGATGCTGCTACTGCCATAGCCCTAAAATAACGGAATGTCAAATCTACGAGATCAGCATTTAGTATGTATAATTAAACAATATATGTAAATGAGAAAATACCCCCATGCTTGGACCATCGTTTAGACCATCCTCTCCGTATCTATCATACAAGGAACGCTTCTTGTCATCTGATAGGATCTGCAGTTATGGGTAAATTTTATTAACAGACTATTGCCACTTATGAAAGTATTTTCACAACAGATGAAGTAATTTCGATTATTCATCTAATGAATAATAGAATGAAACTTACCTCATACGCATTACTAATCTCCTTGAATTTTTGTTCTGCTCCCGGTTCTCTGCAATGTGTAAGGGCCAATTAACAAACCATAAATTTTGAGCAAATAATAGAATAAATGAGAGAAAATTTTACAAGTAAACATGAAAGAAATACCACTTAAAAACAAGGGCCATTTTCTCACAAATTTAACTTAATCAACAGAAACCACATAACTGCTGTACGATGCTCGAATGCAAAAATTTTGAAACAACGGTTCTGGTAACGATAATGCAAGGTTGTGGGGAGGGGGCTACTACTAACACATGATCATCACCTATCCTGAAAATACTGGTGAGGGTCAAGAGCCGGACATCAATATGTGGAACTTTCGGTCAAAAAGATACTCAAAGTCCAAACAATATCGAAGTAAGAAAATACTGAATTGTGTGAGATAAACAATCTGGAGTATAAAGAAGTTTGATGTATTACGATGCAGGTAGAACCTCAACTTACTTGTTGACATCAGGATGATAAGTCCTAGCAAGCTTCCTATAAGCTGCAGATTAAACAGAAATGAACCATATTGTTAGGTCAGATGCAGAAAGGGAACTAAAGGGATACATGAGATAATATACATGGCAAAAAAATCAGTTCAAAGTTTGACAGAAATAAGATATAACTCACCGCTCTTTATATCAGACTTTGCCGCAGTTTCAGAGACGCCAAGGACAGAATAATAATCCTGCATGTTCATAGCAGACATTGGGAAAAAGAATGCCAAACAAGAACATTTGCTCAATGCCTCAATGGTACGAACCCAAATTACACAATGCAAGGAAACAACATAAGAAAAAGTTCTAACCTTTGCAGCTTTGACAACGAGATGCGATCTCTTGGATCCACGTGTACTTCTAGGTTGCTGTGAAATTAAATTTGCACGAGAGAAATCTGATGAAAATATAGATGAGCGCATCGATGCCAGGCACTCATTGCTTGAAAAACTGCAATAAGAACAAATTTTAAACATAAAAGCTAAAATTGAATGTCAATTCATATCGGAGTGTGAGACCAGTGGTGGAATCAGGATTTGAGGGGCGCCAAAAATTTCGGCGGAGGCGAATGAATAATGGCATAAGGTAAAAGTGAGACGATCTCAAAAATTTAACTAAAAAAATAGGATAACTCTTGAAAAATGAACAAGGTGCCTAATACACCAATACACCATGCCTATATGCTACCCTTTATATGCCCAAAATTTTGGCAGTAAATATACATGTAAATTGAAAATAATAATTTCTCATGATAGAGCAAACATTTCATTTGTGTTCCCTGATTTACCTATTATCTCCTAAGCGTAGGGAAAATTTTGCTCTCTCTATTTCTTTCACATCTCCCAGTTAGCACTTTTCAGTCTGTTTCTTTGAATCTTGCGTTTCTCCTGCTGTAAGTGGCCCATTCACTTTTATCCTTACTAATTTTGTATTGTTTTTCCTAATATTATGGTTGGAAACGGAGAAATCAATAAAATGAAGTACTTAAAAAAAAATGGACAACTGTTGGCAGTGTCGAGAATACCAGGCCATGCATAGCACGAAACATAAGCGCAAATCCCCAATTAAAAAGAAAAGCATCCAACTACCAATGTGTTATCATGTTGCCCTTCAGTTCACCGTATTTAGTAACCCATTCTAGGAATTGAATGAGATTATGAGAATACTATGCAACTTTGCTCTCATTTTGTATATGTGCGCCACCCATGTGGCATCTTTTTGTATATGGGTGTCACCCACTCACCCATAGGTGCCTTTATAAATTATGAATACTACTATCACTTACTCATCAAAAAAAATATCTATACGACAACAACAAAGCCTTGACCCCTAAATGACCCGGTGTAGGTATTTCAGTATCTGTATAATTGATAACATAAGCAGCTTGAATAAAATATTGGAAAGGACAAAGGGAGCCAATAATAGAAGATGGGAGGCTCAATCAAGGTTTATTGACGAATGACAAGAATAACCAAATTCCAAAAGGAAAGTTCAGATTAGCTGTTAAATAATTCAGGCTACTCATCACGGTGTTGTACCGTAACTTCTGGATCGTACTTCCTTTTTTAGAATTTATCCCTCCACAATTTACAGACAAGGGCCAAGGAGAGAGTTTAATGTAAAACAAAACAAAAAAAACTCTTTCAAGATCATCTCCTTCTCAGCCCATTAAGTTCTACCGAAAACCTTTGAGAGGTTCCATAGCTAGCCAGAGAGACCGAACTTTCACGTCTTTAGAAATACATAATTGCAAACACCGTCTTATATAAAATCAAGTGGTAACACTAGATGGTAGAGATCCCATAACCCAGACCCCAACCTACAGCCTGGAGGTTACGGGTTTGATCCCCATTCCCCACAGCATTAGTGTTAGGTTCCATCATTCCCCACAGCATGACAAAGAGAACTAGTACCAACTTCTATATAAAATCAAAGGCAAGGAAGCGCCTCACAAAGCATTAGGGCTGGTAAGTCATGTTTTCACCAAAAAAAAGACAAGTCTCTAACTGGCGGTAGATGCAAAATAGACAAAAGCGTTTGAAGAAATTACATCTCTTACAAGACTCAGAGGGTCCTTCCACCATTTCCAGAACATACGATTCACACACAGATTTTTATCAAGATGTTTGTGTCAAGAATGCAAATGTAAAAAGTAAAAACACAGTACAGCTTCTTTTCTTCCAAATTCCACTCTCATGGTTCAAGAAACAGAAGACGTACATGACAATGAACTAGTCAAGTATGTACTTTTCAGGACAGGTGGTGTTCTTACCAGTGTGATGACAACACATTAAGATATGTACTTCCAGGTGATTTGCACTGTGTACCACAGTACGGGATATACGTTCCACATGGCACAGTTGCCATGAAAATAACCTATAAAGGATGCATACAATTTCTTAGCGGCAGAAGACAAGAACTATAATAAAGAACATAGATGGCATAATAATACTTGGAACTTAAAAAAAACGAAATATAAGTAACCGAAACACTGGTATCAAAAGGTGGTGGATTTATCCTTAAAGGATCTTTTACTAAAGATAATAGGAATATGCACTTTGATGCTCTTAAGTTTGGCCTAATTCCACTATGATGACCTCAAGTATAAGACATTTTCCACATCGGTGACCTAAATTGTAAAATCGCTAAAATTTCACATAAGCAAATTATATTGAGGCATGATAAAGCCGTCTTTTGAAAAACTATGCTAAAACTCAAAATTACTTTCACAATTTATTATGTTTATAAATGTGACTACTTTAGATGAAATTTGAGAATTCAATATCTCCGGTCACCAAAGTGAAAAAATTTCATGATTGTGTCTTACCAAATCGGCAAATAACCCTACATGACACTCAAATGAAATTAGTCACACACCAGAGCACCAAAGAGAAATTACCAAAAAAAATCCGGTATTATCATGAAATTTTCAATCATACAATGTAGTAGCTACTAGCTACACGATCACTTAGAAAATGTACAAACAATCCATCCCAACAAAACAACAACCTCGAATCACCAATGTTTACCTTTTTTCCCAACATCTCTTCCTAATTCAAAGATTTCATACATTCAACATTTCCCATTTTCGCCATTTTCACCAACTCTCACACCACATACAAATACTGCAGCTTTATTTCACCCAAAGTTCTAATCATACATAAAACTCTCAAATCCTCAATCTAATTCAGCAATACACCAACAAACAAATCAATTCAAACATATAACAATCCCTCTTTTCCAATTCCAACCACTCACATCTCATAAATGACAACAAATAACCGGAAAAGATCGCATTTTGGACCAATTTCATTAAGATTAGTAACTACCCACATAACATATAAGTCTAACACAAACACAATATAAGTTTAACAAGCCCTCTATTTCAATTCCACCACTTATATCTCAAAATTGACAACAAATAACCGAAAAAATTACATTTTGGACCAATTTCCATAAAATCAAAAACTACCCACATAACAATTAACTCTAACACATAGGTCAAAATCATAATTATGCTAAAATTATATTCATATCGCAATTATCATACTTTGGGACAATAGGGTTGATTGGAAAATGGTCAATACATTTTGGCACAATTAGCAATATATACATCTATAGATAAACTTTTTCGGTCTCAATTATTTGTTTAGTATTTTAATTAAAGGTAAACAAATGATTGAGACTTAGGAGAGAAATTTGAAAATGAAGAAGAAAAGATAAGATGAAGTTACCTGTGGAAATGTAGTGGGTTGGTCGGATGACACAACCGTAGGAGAGAAATTGGGATTTGGGAAGCTCAACCGAAACCAGAAGAATGTGTACTACAACTTGAAGCTTATGTGTTTGGGTGAGATATTTCATGTTACCCGACAAAAGAAACACACATAATAAATAAATAAAATATCAAAATAATAATAAAAATTGTTGGACTTTTAAAAAATATATCATTTCCGCCTTACAAGTTACAAGATTGTCATATTAGTTACAGCGCAAATTCTCCTGGAAGGCGGGAACTATCCGTCACAAGCTGAAAACGACTATTGTCCTCTCTCACAATATGCAAATTTCAGGATTCTTATTTTTGCAATACATATTTACTTGTTATAATACATTTTTAACAAAAATAACCCATTTATTTTCCACCCCCTTCACGTCATTTTTTTTTCTCCCTTCACGCAGTATATTTTTTTATTTTTGCCAACTCTTTTCATTTTTATTTAGTACCACCTTTCTCCCATAACTCCGCAATACCGCCCTTCGCTGCCGACAACCACCACTAGCCGCTGTCGTCATCACAACTAGCCAGATTTTGGACCCACAACGTACCACGGTACTATGAAAAAGGGAAAAAATTAAAAAAACAAAATGCAAATCAGTGCGCAACCACCTCACTACCAATCTTTCCTCTCATCACCGCCTCTCCTATAAGCCCTCATCGGTTCTCCAACGACGACAACCGTTCACCATATTGCCAGGCACCGTCTAAGGTTTTCCCTCAACGGCCTGATTTTCGTTGGAGACTTGTTTATCGCGTACCAGCACCTTCAAATGCCCTCTGCTTGCTTTTCTCCTGACCCGAAGAACCGTCCGTATGATTTACAGACATTTTTGTTTCGAGACCCTGAAATCCCCAAAACCATGTATTATACACTTAAATTTGAGCCGTTTAAGAGGTCGTACCGGGTAATATTTCTTTTCCTCCTAGTATTTCTACCACGTCTCAGGGGTCACTTCATGAGTTACCGTAATCGATTTTCAACCATAATTAAGAAGTATTCATCTATTTGAAAGGAGTGCCTGATTTTCGCCCGAGACTCGTTTATCGCGTACCGTCACCCTCAAACGTCCTCTGTTGTTTCTCAAAATTTGTGTCACTACTTTATCTAACCCGAGGAACCGTCTGTATAATTTACAAACATTTTTGTTTCGGGACCTTAAAAAGTGAAATCCCAATGCCATGTCAGGTTTTTTTCCTACCAGTTTTTCTAACACATGTCTTAGGTCACTTTATGAGTTACCGCATTCAATTTTCAGTTTTAAATAAGAAGTATTCATCTATTTTTTACAAAGTACCTAATTTCGTCTAAGACTCGCTTATCACGTACCAGCACCCTCAAATGTCCTCCGTTTCTTCTCAAAATTTCAGTGACTGTTATATCTGACTCGAGGAAACGTCCATATGATATACAGACATTTTGGTTCCGAGACCCTGAAATCCCGAAAACTGTGTATTATACACTTAAATTTGAGCTGTTTGGGAGGTCGTATCAGGTCATATTTCTTTTCCTACCAGCTTTTCCACCACGTGTTTAGGCTCGCTTCATCAGTTATCGTATTCGATTTCAGCCCTAAATAACAAGTTATCATCTATTTTTAAAGAGTAGCCGATTTTAGTTTGTGACTAGTTTATCGCATACCGATACACTCAAATGTCCTCTGTTTTTTCTCAAAATTTGTGCGGTTGTTTTAGCTGACCCGAGTAACTGTCAGTCTGTCACTGTTACGAACGTTTTTGTTCCGGATCCTGAGATCCCGAAAACTGTGTATTACACTTAAATTACAGCCGTTTGGGAGGTCGTATCGGACCGTGTTTCTTTTCCTCCCAGTTCTTCTACCTGATACAGGCGGTCGCACACCTATTAAAATAAATCCCTAGACGTGGCACAAATAAATGTAGTACGTAGGGGTCGAATCCACAGAGAAACGGTAGTTTTACAAGTTGTTATGAATTTATCGGGATTTGGTTATTTTTTCGTTTTGGGTGAGGAATGCAAAGCAAATAAAAATAAACAAGTAAATGAAATAAGTAATTGTAAATGGAATATGATTATCAAATATAAATAAAAGGGTAATYTAGGGATTTCGGGTCACACATGCATAATAAAATACAACATATTAGATTAGTAAAGTAAATAAAGATAAATGCCTAAGCCTAGAGACACCCATCTTTCAATATTAGTGTCAAGCCTTAAATCGGGTCCTAACGAGCTTTCACTATGGCTAGGTCGATCTACTACAACATGCTTAGTCTCATACAAATCTGTGTCTCTCGACTTATAAATTGTATAACAAATTTAATCCTAGAATATGATCAATAAACTAGAATTAACATTACAAAACAAGTAAGTGTAGAAGCAAATATGCAATATTAAAACATACTAATCTAACATGTTAATGTAACTACTAATGCATAAATTCCCTTAATCCCTAGACAATAAAAGTCTACTCACTCATGCTATAGGAAATGAAAACTAAATATGCAATGAAATGATTATATTAACTAGAATGTAAATATGAAATGAACTAAATAATGAAATGATAAACTAATATACTAATGATAATAGAAATGTAGAAATATAAAATGCATGTAAATGTAATTTTGATTATTAAAATGAAAATGCAAAACTAACAACTAAATGATAACTAAATAACAAAATGAAATAGAACAACTAAATAAACTAACTAATGAAAATAATAATGAAATACTAAAAATGAAAGTGAATTACCAAAAGGAAAGCAAATGAAGAACTTGAACTTGAATTATATTTAAAGCTTTATGACTGAATTACAAAATGTAAACTATTGGAAATGCTAAAACTATAAGAAAATACAAAGAGAATTTGAGAGGAAAAATAGGAAGTGTATGAGAATAAGAATAAGAATAAGCTATGGAATGTAAATTGTGTACGAATAGGATGATTCTAAGGTCGGGGCTAGTCCTCCTTATATAGTAGCTTAGACTTCATAACGTAAACAACCCTAAAAGAATGCAATGCACTACATCTACCCAACCCCGATCGGGGACAGGCCACCCCGATCGGGGTCGCATGAATCCGGATTAATGGCTTTAAATGGCCATAGTTAATGGCCATATAATCCAATGTTTGTCATTTGATGCGTCTTTAATCACCCGGTAAATGTTTCTTGTGTGGAATAAACTTAGAATCCAATGTTGCATTTTCACATTAGTCGCTTGGACTTCTTTTATGGGCTATACTTCTCATTTGTTTACATTTTGCTTTCTTGATTAATTGGGCCATTTTCACCATTTGATTATTTCTTTCATGACTTGAGCTTGCATGACCATGCATGACCATGCATGATCCAATCCAACTTCCACTTAGCTTTGTGTTCTCGATATTTGTTCTTTTGTAGGGATTTAGCTAATAAAAGCTACATTTCCTACAAAACACATTAAACGCATGCAAAACAACTAGAACACAATATTAGCTCAAATAAACACT
This sequence comes from Silene noctiflora, assembly GCA_009801015.1. Lineage (NCBI taxonomy): Eukaryota > Viridiplantae > Streptophyta > Magnoliopsida > Caryophyllales > Caryophyllaceae > Silene > Silene noctiflora. The sequence continues at coordinate 162,522 of VHZZ01000668.1, forward strand.
AATAAAAGTGCAAATAGTATGTAAAAACGAGCTAAAATATGGGGTAAAATCATATTTAAAATAGACTTATCACTACCACGTGTCAAGGGTCGTTTAATGAGTTACCATATTTGATTTCAACCCTGAATAAGAAGTATTGATAAGGTTTTAAAATACTGCAAGTGCACGGTGTTGTTGTATCACTTAGGGATCGATTCACGGGGAGCTATTATGCAATACTAGACTATTTTGGCAATTGTGCTTTAGCTAAATCGACAAAGTTGAGTTTTGATTTTCTATCTAAGATTCTAAACTAATTAAGATGAAATGCAAATTACTCTAGAATTTATAGTGATCAAGTAAATGATAATGTTGTAATCCAATAGAATAAAAGGCTTGGGACTCGATTTCCCACCTACAATTTGCATTTATCGCCAAGATTCCTTTTAACTAGTTATTGGGGTGATACATAAGCAGAAGATGACTCTAATTCGCCTAGCACCCCCCCCCCCCCATCTCTCGGGTTCGTACTAGGACATTAGACTACCCAACCGCCTTCCCTCTCGAGTTCGGAGATCGGAATCCTTAGGTAGATACCCGACTACCCTAGAAAAAGTGCACTTTTCCAAGGTACATACCCTAGTATCAACTAAGTCCATTAAGGCCACATCAAATTCCGGGTCATTCAACTCCTTCTCTCGAATGTTGAATTCAAACACAAGACTAGGAGTGTCCTCCCTTGATTCTCCCTTTCGGTCTCAACTTAGGTTGACAATAGGTCTAAATTGGGTACCTGGTTCCCGACCTAATCGACTCTCGTTGGTGGACAAGGATCAAGAGTCAACACTACTAACAAATAAACCGGTACAAAAAGTCAATCCCCTAGCCAACCCTCACTAATGTCCCCCAACAACTAATCTAGTAGGAATCAATCAAACAAATTGCTCATGTTGGGATTAATCGAGTTCTAGTAAGAGGACTACTCACTAATCATGTTTATTAAGATTAAGCAAATGATTGAGGTTGACACTTTAGCAATAAACATGGTATAAAATTGATACCACTTTGTAACACCCCCATCTACCAAGGAGCCTTATCAAGACCTTCCCCAATAGATAAGGGCATTACCATCTCGGTTTCCCGAGGCAAGTAATAATCAAATGTCGATAATAGAACAATAAAGTAATTTACAAGTGATTACGAGATAACAAAAGAAAAGGTACAACTCGTGAGCTATCATCTAAAGACTAATCCGTCGTAACTCGTGGCAACTCGTCCCTCCGACACCCAGCAAGACTTCTAAGGACAACCTGTYAAGACGGACTGCTCACCATACGGATCACGGCAGACACAACACAAGAAACAACAAAGAACACCACACACGGTCAGTACCATACCAACATACAACAATCACAATATTAGGCACACAATGCATCACAGTCCTCCATCTCCCTTCCACACCACATCACACCGCTCCTCATCACATCACTGACTACACACCCAAGGTGTAGCCCTGCCAGTGGAGGACCGCAGCCGTTCCCACCTAAGCCCCGCTCATCATACCGAGCGATAACCCATGTTCATTAATGTGCACATCCCCTCCCGTGGCGGGTTCCACGGAGGGCGAATCAAGGGCGTGAAGCCACTCCCGCAAGTGACTCCACTCAGCCGAGACCACATCTCGCAACACACTCCAATCTCCACCTCCACCACATCACAACAACATCCAGCACATATCATATATATCATACCAACAATGTCAACAACGCCATACAATAAGACAGCAGCCAAACACCACATCACCGTGAACAACAACACAAACTAATCAATGTATGGAACTGAGTAGGGAGAACTTACCTCTAGCAAACCACATCGACTCCTCACGCAGCTTCGCAGCAACAAACCATCAACGACATCCTACGATAACGTAACGACATCTAACACTATTACTACGCATACCAACTAAACGACCAAAGACAAAGATACCAACATCTATAAAACACACCTATGCCAACCTTCCGGCGACAAGACCGCTCCCCGACTCATGCCCCCGTCTCCCAAGGTGACACATCTCCCCGTATTCTCGAGAGGGTGAGAACAGGGGAGAATTGGCGAGGCCACTACTTCTAGGGTTAGGAAAAGAAATGAAATGAAAATGATTCGGCTTTCTGATTTCGCGACATATCTTTTATCGCTGAACATGACTTACTCGATCGAGTACCAAACTACTCGATCGAGTGCGACCTACTCGATCGAGTAACGGGGTTACTCGATCGAGTGACCACTGCTAGATCGGGCTACTCAACCACGACACTATCTACGAGGAACTAAACGAGACTCGACAAGTACTAAGGTCAGTCAACGATAGTCAAAGGTCCTAAAAGGGCGGGT
>VHZZ01000669.1:77898-110698 GCA_009801015.1 Silene noctiflora
ATGTACATAGGTACAAAATGGTCACTTATAAGGTACCTTTGAAAATAGGTACAATAGTACAACAATTACACCACAAATCAACATATACGTGAGAATTAAAATAAGTAGTATATAAATGATTTATACTACAAGATTGAGGATATATAGGTACGAAATGTGTTTAAGGAGGTACAATGAATACAAAACACAATAAAAAACATAAACGCTAACATTTTCAATGTACATAGTTACAAAATGCTCAGTGGTATAGTACTTTAATAGATAGGTACCAAAAGTTAAACAGATTCATTACAAATCAAAGTCAAAAAATAAGATAAGGACTTTTAAACTTCGAACAGGTACTAAATGAAACAAATAGAAGACAGGATTTTCAATGTTGTATACTGACATATTGATAATACGTAGGTTTAAATTGCAGCATAGTACGGTACAATGATCATTGGCTTTCCTCTATGTTGGTCGATGGATTTAAGAAATGGTACAAAGCATAGAAAATACGGTACAAATTATCAACACTACGATCATCAAGTTATATAGGTACAAAATGTTCAATAAAATGGTAGTAATGTAAATAGGTAMAAAACTAAAAAAAATACATTACAAATCTAAAGATGCAAATTAGAGTACAATTTGTCATTGTGATAGAATAGACCAAAACTATCTCATGTAGTACAAAATATGAACAAATATCATACTGACRTAGTGTAACAAAGAAWGGGACACAAACCTCRTCGTACTTTGAACCGGTTTCTCATCTACCACATCGGCAACCGAGCCACGAACTTGAGCATTACTAGAGCTCCGCTTACACCTAACACCCCATGTATTACAAACTTCAGTTCCTATTATTTCGSTCACTTCAACATTTTCGACCGGCCCTTTAGAGCTTTCCCCCTTCTCTGTCAAGAACAAGTGGAACAAAATCAAGGAACACAGGTACAACAATCGTATGCCAATGATCTCATTCATCTAACCATCAATCCAAAAAAATGATCTCCTTAAGAAAACGGGTTCAAACGAAAAGCAAATGGGTACAAAATCAAGTGAAAACAAAAAATAAATGATTGATTATGGTACAATATTAATCGATTAAACATACATATTACATACCAAATACGAATTTCACTTTTTTCTTCGGTGCGGGCTTGATAGGGCTTCTTGCCGTCGTTTTCCTCCTCATTGTTTGCAGTAGGTTTTCAATTTTTGGGTAGAATAATTTTTGAATTCCTAGGTGTGTAAAAGAAGAAGTTAATTAAGGGAAGTTTGAGAGATTACACTGCACATTTAGTGGGATACAATATTCTTAATTTTGTTTCCTTTTTTTAAAAATAAAATAAAATAATAATGATCATTTAATGTAACCCGTTACATTGATCCAATGTTAAAACTGGTGTAAATGGGCCGTCTCTCAATAACTTATTGAGAGACGGTCTCTCAGGAGACCTTCTGTTTTAGCATAGCAAATTTAAAAAGTGAACAATTAATTTAATATAAATTTTGGAGAAAAAGGGAACAATCAAAATGAAATGGAAAAAATAATATTATTTATCTTATTGAATTGAGGTGTTAAGAGCCCATTATAAGGTGACAATACCAATGGACCAGTACTACAAGTAAGTCCCTTCATTTGGTTATTTTATTTTCATAAAGTAAATGTAAAATAAATTCATTTAAAATGACGCAAAAAGTAAATTATAATATTGAAAAAATATCAAGCCTACTCACAAGTTTATTGAGCCGATCGTTGCCGTACTCGAGTTGACTCGCTAAAAGACCTGATCTGAGCTTGGCCTTGGTCATACTTTGACCGAATCGATCTCGAATTACTCATCCGTTGTTTCATCTCATCTTCACCCCTAATACCGCTTACGCTCTTTCAAAAAGTCACTAGATGTTTTTAACTCAATAACCAATAAGACTACACCTAACACATCTGACCAAGTCTATGCACAAAGAAAAAATAAATACTCCTTATCCTATAAAGCACCAGCAGAAGTTCCCCCACCAATGCATTGACAAGTGTAAACTATTCAATACAACTATTTCAGTGTTCTTCACTCAATTTACAATGGAGTCCACAAAACCACAAATTTCCTACGATATGTCTCCATACCTTATAGAATACACAGATGGAACCATAGAAAGACTAGCCGGATCCGAAAGAGTTCACCCCGGTTTCGACTCACGTACCGGGGTGACCTCCAAAGACATACTCATCAACCAAACACTTCCAGCAAGAATATACACCCCAACTGTAACCTCATACACCAATCACAAGCTGCCAATTGTCATCTACTTCCACGGCGGAGCTTACGTCATAGCATCCCCTGCTTTCCCACTTTACCACACCTTTTGTAACAACCTGGTGGCGTCAGCGAATGTCGTTCTAGTCTCCGTTGACTACAGGCTGGCACCAGAACACCCACTTCCTGCTGCCTATGATGATGCATGGGACGCGACCCAATGGGTTGCGACCCATGCTGATGGCGAAGGACCTGAGCAGTGGCTGAACGAAGGGGTTGACTATAACAAAATATTCTTAGCAGGTGATAGTGCAGGATCTACTTTAGCACATCACGTGTCGTGTCGTGTTAACAGGTCGTGTTTCGATGAAAAGGTTAGTATCGAAGGGATGATCCTTATACACCCGTATTTTTGGGGGAAAGACCCGATTGGATCCGAAATCAATGACCCAAGGAAGGAGATGGTTGACAGATGGTGGTTGTACGTATGCCCTACTGATAAAGGGTGTGATGACCCGCTGATCAACCCGTTCAGCAATGAAGCTCCGAGATTAGAGACGATTACATGTAATCGAATTATTGTGTTGGTTGCGGAGAAGGATATATTGAGTGAAAGAGGGAAGTATTATTACGAGGGCGTAACAATGAGTGGGTGGAATGGTAAGGCAGAGTATTATGTATCAGAAGGGCAAGACCATGTTTTTCATATTTTCGATCCCGATTGTAAGAAAGCAGTTGACATGAAGACGAAGATTGCTTCATTCATCAACCAAGAAATTGATTGAGCAGCACTTTTTTCTCGACAGTAGATGGAATGATTCATCTTAAACAAGAATTTGTGTTTCTTTTTTCTTTTTGTTTTCGGTTGTGAAGTGTACTGAAAGTTCGAAACTATCAATAAAGCATTATGTATTGTTAGAATATATAACCGATCTTGGGACTCCATGGACTTAAACTTTTAGTTGAAATGGTTTCTTGACATGTATTACCCATTATCTCAACCGTGCACCCGCACCCACCATATGACTTAGTTTCCGGCCAACAAAAATATTTCCTCTATGGAGATGGAAATCAGACAAAGTTTACTGAACTTGGTATCCCTGTAACTCTTAAATTATCGAGCACACATACAAATATACAATTTATATGTCATTATACAGAGTATTATATAAAACCAAATATATTTTTTTAAGTTTATTTATAGCAACCATATGAACAAATTATATGGCAAAATTACAATCTTAGGCAAACCCTCTCTTTTTCCTCTCTCTTTGGGATCTTATCTATGTGCCAACCATTTGTTTACCTCCACGGTAAAAAGAAATGTGACAAAAAAAAATGATGCTCTAATTCCATTTCCATCAATTGCAGCATTTTCCATTTTCTTGAATTCTTAAAAACAAGCTGAAATCCTTTTATCGAATTCATTATTGTTCAATTTCATTCACATAAGCGAAAAAATTGCATTCTTTTGCAATATGCTGTAAACAAGAATGCATCAAAGATGATGAAAATGAACCGGAAAACATCACCATGTCAACAAAGATGAGACACTGCCTTGTTTCCACCCGAAAAACTTCACAATCAATATTATTATCGTCATCATCATCCAATGTCGGACGACGGATCCACAGGAAGCTGTGTGGTATGCATCATCCTAATGTTCCTTTTTGTATGCGTTTTCACGGGAGGTATATTCTTAGTTTTGTATACAGCACAACCCGTATCTCCAGCGACCTCTTGGTATCCCGTTGCTGGCATAACTCTAGTTTGTCTACCATGGTTATTTTGGATACTTTTGGTTCTTTATAGGCTCCTTTCACGCGCATTAGGTTTTAGGATGGTTTGTTGGGGAACGGGTGCTTTTCCACAAGAAAGTGTATACGCAGGAGGTGGTGGAGGTGGAGGTGGTGGTGGGGGTATAGACAAGGTCGACGGGGATTTGGAAAATGGCGCCACATATGCCATGAATAATGAAGCTCATGCAGGAGAGGCTCATCAAGGTGAGGAAACAACCACGCACGACGACCATCATGGGGATTCACCCATGTCGGTGGTATCTCATGAAAGCGAAATGCCATTAAAATCGGCAATGCAATCATGATTGTGAGGAAAGGCAGGCAAACAATGTCGCCTCAAGAGCGAATACCCATCAACACACAACATACAAGTTACAAGTACGTCATCTCAATAGGCACGAAGACACACGAAAGAGAGAATCAATGGTAGCTGAACTGGTGCACCCCGGTACTCCTCGTCCTAAACGATAACATTACGTATTTTGTCTATATGCCAATGGTAGTTAACAACTTCTTTATTGTATTACACACCTTAACAGTTAGCCTACAAGATAACATTTTAATACCGCGCAAATAGCATATATAATAGCTTTTGATCCGCCGTTTCAGCAAGGATTGCTATAGAAAATTTTGCAAACGCCATTAAGCAGAATAATACAAGACTGAATGCGTTATAAAATTAGGTGATAAGTCTACAACAGGACATAAATTACAATAAAGCCGAGTAGACGCAATAAAGCTCAAGCTCTTCATATTATATCATGTAAGTTCCTATATACGACACACTATGTTACGAGACAAATACGAAACCTGAACAGTTTATTGTAAACACAATTTCTTCTAATGTTACGAGACAAATACGGATCCGCTAAGATTGTCTAGCAATATGACAATCCTTATGAGAATTTGTAATAAACAAAATGAGTCGGATCGATAATGTGTAAAGTTGAAAAAGAAGAAAAAGATATCAAGATAACACACTAGGAAAAGAAGAATCCACTTTGAAGATCCACAAAGACAAGCACTCTATGCAACCTTTTCAATTTCCACCTACTCGAGGACAAACTTCCTACACAAATAAAGCAAGACCGATTTACCAAATTACAGAGCAAATTTCCGGGTTTTGATTCTATCTACTCCAATCTCCAACCCACTTACAAGGTTAACAGTGGTGGAGCTAGGGAGGCAGTGGCCCCTGACGGATTAAATTTTTGAAATTTTCGAAAAAAAAAAATCGAGTGTACCTTATTTTATTACTATTACGCCCCTAAACTTGAATTCTGGCTCCGCCACTAAAGGTTAATCGGCTGGTCTCAAATCAAAACTTGTCTCATACTCCCTCCATTTACTCATGTTCTTCTGCTTTTCAATATCCGCGGAATAAACGTGCTAAAAGCACGAAGTTTCCTGACCTAGAAATCTAGAATTGTACTCTCCCCATTCACTTCATTCGTATATTTCCAATTATAGGTAAACAAATAATTAAGACAAAGGGCTTATTTTTATGTTTTCCAGTTGTTTCGTTCCGCTAATCATGTAAGGGGCTTCCCACTCCTTTTTCACTCAAATACAAATTCAATAAAAAAAATACCAAAATTATAAAAATAACGGTGCAAATATAAGGGGCTTTTTAGACGTCTAAGTTAAAGACGATTTTAAACAAGACCGATTAATAAGAAAACAGCGGGTAGAGATAAAAAGGCTTATAATTAAACATAACACACAATACTTGTACAGTTGTACTACATTGGAAATCATAATCAGAAAATTAATTATCCAGAACAACATACTAAATTACTAATAAATCCAAAGGATATTACACTAGGATTAACCAGCATAAATATGAACACCAACAGCAATAAGCAAGATAGTAATAAGACCAAAGTAAATAATAGTATGAACAAGAATGGAAGCACCACTAGTACGCATGTTTCCAAACTCAATCACTCTTCCATGTCCTGGTATTTGAAACAGCAAACCTGGTTGCAACAACACGAACAGCACCACTGCTATTACTACTGGCCCCCAATCTGCCATTTTTCAAATCGAAATTTCTAGGGTTTTGATTTGTGATTTCTTGATTTGTTTGGGTTGTGATTTCGAGTGAAGTAGAAAAAGGGGGAGTTTTATTTTGTTTTGTTTAATGGGCGGAGTTTGGTGGTTTTTTTTGGGATTAAATATATGAAAGTTTATTGGGTGGTGACGAGGCGGTTGCGTGTGACACTTGTAAGGTTGTGATGCTTTTGTTGTCGGTTTTGGACGGTTCTCGATGGTTTCTTGATAGGCTCGAGTAGTCGTGTGACTTGGCTGTTTGATTTTACTCGTTTTAAACTCGGGCATAATTGCACGGAGACGCAAATATTTATTATTTTCTTGAAATAATTAATGTAGTAGAACATAGAAAAACGTTGATATTAAATCTGGTTATTATGAACAATAGGTTGTGTTGCAAATTTTATCGTTGGATTGTAAAAGGTGAAGTTCAATTAAATTTTGTGTGAACATTTTTTATGTAGGAATAAGTAGATTGAAATATTGTGCAAAATATTAGTATCTGGCGGTTGTACTTCTAATTAAATCACAAAGGCAATGTGGTGGGGGCTATCATTAAAAAAGTTATTTTTCTAGCCATAAATCAAGGAACCAAAACAATCTTTAAAAAACATAGCTTTTATATATAGGAGATTTTTGTTTTTAACACACAAATTATCATTTGTGACCGAGAAATGTGACTAGTTAATGTTTATGTCGTGTAAAGTTCGAAATTTTCTCCATTTTAATTTTATTATTTTTTAGGAGAATTAGTGAAATGGCGAGTTATACTTTACCTTAATTCAAATGAATTATAGTCGGTTCTTTTTAGGAATCACAATTCTTTTACAATGGAGAAATTTATTTACCTAACCCAACCAAAAATATAATAGTATATGAGTTCTTTTGGGAAGACACTCAAGAGTAAATCCGTGAGGGTTTCGTCCAAAGCGGACAATATCGTATTATTATGGATAATGGATACGAAAGAAGTAAAAACCCAACACAAGATATTCACGCTTCCACACAACAAATGGTATTAAAGCCCAATGTTGCTAGACACGAGGATGCATCAGGACCAAGACTTAAAGTAGCGTATATTGTAAGACATGAAACTCTTATTATAGCTCGAGGGAGTGTTAATATGTTCCCCAGAAGCGATATGGGTCTGTGTTGAGACAGGGTCATCCAAGAGAAGATCATCAGCGATCTAGCGAGGTGGGCTAAAACTTAATGGAGGCAATAAAAGTAGTCCATGGTAAGTCCAAAGGCGGTCCGATGTGACGCGCTGAGAGAGTGGATTCGGACCCGATTCAGGGTATACGCAGAGGAGTTTGGTACGCAAGTGTAGCACAAACCCCGTGAGACATATGGTGTGTCGGTTAAGGGGTGGGTATGACTTGATGATGCTAAGGGTGTCTAGAAGTTGGGGTTGTAGGCGTGGGAAATTCTCCATAGAGGTCGAGGTCCGAGTTCAAGATGATGGTCCTTGATTTGAGAGGAGGATGGTCCGTTAGGGTGCAAACTCATGTCTCGCATCGGTAATGTAAAAGTGAGGATATCTTTATAAATGTCTACAAAGTATAATAATAAGGCATTTTGGGGAAGAAGTCTAAGAGTAAATCCGTGATGACTCGGCCCCAAATAAATAATATCGTACTATTATGGATAATAGACAATACAACAAAGACCCATACAAAATATTTACGCTTTCGCACACCCGTAGTCCCGTACCAACGGGTAAACCCCACAAGGCCATAAATTTTACGCAAGTTTTGGACTAAAATTTTGTTGCCACACAAAATCATCCAAACTGTCCATTTCCAAGGAAAATGTTGAAGGTTGTGGACGGTGGGAAATTTCCCTTCTTGTATTTCGTTTGTCAATTGTCAGTATTCCTCATCGACGCTCACGATATGGTCGATTGGTCGGTTGAATTGTTCGGCAAGGATCTTGTAATATAATAGTACGAGAATAAACCGGGCATGCATTACACGTGGACTCGTGGTATATATTACTCCGTAGTTAACATTTAAAGAGTAAAAGATACTCTAAACCTTTTATTATTCGTTATAACTAATAAGAATACATCATATAATCAAAAGTTACAAATGATAAGATAATCTACTCTCAAATTAATAAATTAAATTAAACATAAAAATCGAAACTTATAGAATTACTACATCCTCACAAAAACCATTCTCAAAATGGACTACTCCACTACCCTTCGTAACATTCAATAAATCGATCCCCAACCATTCATCACAACGTAATATATACTTCAACCCGAACATTTTGAATCAACTTGTCATGACAAATTTTCAGTCTTGGCATTGATAGATGCTTGAATTTCCTCAAGGGTCTTCCCCTTTGTTTCGGGTACAACTCTTGCTACAAATACAACAGTCAGTACACAGAATGCTGCATATATATAGTATGTTCCTGCAATGCCAGACAAAGAAAAAAAAATGGTTAGGAGTTAGGACGGATCAAAGGTAAACAAATGTTTAGGACGGAGGGAGTATATAATTCATCTTGTCGAGTTGTATTACTTACCAAAGGTGCTCCAGTCCATCATGAAGTTATAGGTGTAAGAAATTAGCCAAGCTCCTGACCAGTTCACTAGAACTACCAGACTTCCTGCAGCACCCTTCACATTTATTGGGAATATCTGGTTGAAATAAACCGAAATATGTTAGTAAATGAAATAAGTCAAATTCACAGGCGGGTGTTATTGAGGCGTTTGGGTGAACTGTCATCGTAACTTCTTATACATAGTACCGATGGCAATTACTGACTTAATTCGATCTAATTGATTATATGCAAAAGTGAATTTTCAAACAGGTGTGATTTCAGAATTACCTCAGACATTATGACCCAAGGAACACCACCAAATCCAATGGAGAAGGCTGATACATAAGTCTGCAACACCAAAACGACGATTATGTAAGTAACCAAAATACATAAGTTGTTTCGTGATTTCACTCAAAGTAGATCATTAGTGATTAGCTTTACCAAGACACCTCCGACGGCCAAAATAGGCACCCATTCTAGCAACAGGCCGTAGCTCTGAAACATACGTATAACACCAAATTAGAACAAAATAACAAATGATTGACAGAACGTACCAAGTATTACATACGGCGTATTAGTATACATCATGTCAATTACATACCTTGAGTAAAAAGCCAGTGCCAATGAGGAAGCAGCCTAGAAATGTCCCCAATGCAGAGATCTTTATAGTTCAGACGAAATTGCGTTAGCCCTCTAAACACATATGCGCATTGAGCTCAGAAAAACTAAGTGAAGAACGGGGTAAAAATACCGTGATAAGAGGCTTTCTTCCAGATTTATCCATGAGCACTGCACCAACAACGGTTATGGGCACCTGAATAATAGCATAGGCTATTGTTCCTAGCTTCCCTGAAGAAAGTCCGGCGTCCACAAATGTTTGACTCACATAGAACCCGATTCCATTTATTCCAACACATTGCTGAAACACCATCAGTCCTACTCCAATCTGCGTATTAATCAATAGTATTCAGCATTTAAGAAAAGAACAACAATGACTGATTTCTTCAAAACAAATAAGGTGCTTACAATAACCGCTTTGATGTACTTTGCTTGAAACAAATCCAACAAGCTCCCCTTAGGTAGACCATCCAAAATCATATTATAATCCTGAAAAATAAAGAACACGATTAAATTTCCGTAATGAATGTCATTTACCTAACGATTCATATTTTCGTAGTAGTATTCAACATTGCATAATGAATAAACCTCAATTGCAGCAATTTCACGAGATATATCAGCATCTTTTCCTCGAAGGATTCTCAAGGCGACCTTAAAGTCCTTTTGACGGCCAACTTTTGCCTGGCAATCGAACAAATACGTACAATTAACATCCTCATTCCAAAATGTATATGTTAAAAGTGTAACAAAAAGTTTGAAGTGATCATATAAATCGATGAAGAGGCTTACCAGCCATCTGGGCGACTCTGGCACGAAGAATAGACCAGAAATCAGCACTATGCAAGGGAAGAGCCCTTCATCCATCATAAACCAATGAAATGTCAATTTTCATTTCTTTTTAGTTAAATTATATTCCAATTTGAATGAGTAAAAGTAAGAAAAAAGTTACCAACTAATGCTAAATTCCTCCAAGAAATAACTGATCCTAGCAACAAGGACATTGATGATCCAGTGACAATCATTAGCTGCAGAATGATTAATGAAATGATCATTCTAAAACGGTTGTAACTGAATTAGTGTACGAGTATATTACAAGTCGATATGGTCCAAACACTAAAGTTAAACCGGGACAATATAAACAAGGTTGGTTACCTGATTGAGAGTGGTAAGACCTCCTCTTAGATCCTTAGGTGCTATTTCGGCAATAAAAATGGGTACCTAAATATACGATTTAGCAAGCAATTTTACGATATGAGCGAGATATGAAGTTCGAAAATTTAGGTTAACTAGTCGAAATTGAACATAGTTAATCAGTACAGATTGTTACCACGTATGATAGAACACCAATGCCATATCCACTCGATAACCTTCCAATGTCGAGAAATAATGAGTCCTGTTCGAGACGACCACAATATTTACTAACAAAAAATAATAATTATACGGAATACTTTAATTATTGTACAAAGGTATTCTTTACATTAGCTAAGAAAATTAAATAACCATATGGGGTGGTACAAATTCTCATTTATGACGGCATTATTCCGTCACAAGCGCGTGAGTTGTGACCTTTTATGAATGTGACAAGCACATTATGTGTAGAACCAACGCTAGTTCTGGCGAAATGCACATGAAAGTGATATCCTTGGACATACCTTGGCGAAGTAGACAGCAAGCCATCCTGTTATACAGAAACATGCTGACATCCTCATCGCCTGTTGTCAAACAAATCCTGTTTATTATTTAGGGAGTGAAAGGACAAAACAAATTATTTTGGAGATCGCAACCGCGTCACTCGGTTCGATTATAGGGTCAATTTAAGCGGCTTAGGTCGTAAGAAATTCGGGTTGTCTCGGGTCAATAATGGAACTAGGCCTGGTAATTTAAAGTTCATGTTGGGTATCGTTAGGTCAGATAACAAGTCGGGTCGAGCTGGTCAGTCTGGGGCGTCTAAGGCCACGGCCGGCGGAACAGGGCATCCGATTTTGGCCACTGAATTTATGTAACGTGTGCTGAAATTTCACTTCGTGAGTTATTGGAGGCTGCCAGGATTTGAACCCGTCACACCGGCTTTGATATCATGATAGATGAAATCATCTCTACCAAAACCTTACGGTGATTGTTGAGGCCAAACTATTATAATTATTCCTATTACATTCATATTTGGTGCCTCATTTTTCTCTAATGCATTGGGCCTCAATTTATTTTAAAACGCCCCTTGGGTCGAGTCAGCAGCGGACAAATAAGTTTGCTACGTTTAAACTCGGGTTGGGTTGGTTTTTGTTCAGCCTATTTTCAGGTTTTATCGAATTGGTTCATGCGGTTTAGTACAGATTCTCGAATCGGATCAGCTTTTACCAGCTCTACACATTATTCATAATAGATAACTCGACAATCAGCTGTACTTTTTAATTAGACATAAAATCGACAATTTAATTATAAAATGGGATGAAGGGAGTAGTTTGTATATGGAGTACGTACTACATACCAATTTTCTACCAAGAAAGTCGGCAATACGACCGCTTGTGACAGCACCAAGCATTGCACCAATTGTTAATATTGAACCAAACGTTGAGAACTGAAATCATTATTTCAAAAATTAGTTAGACATTCATATTCGTCTTATATACAAATATGAGCCTATTTAAACCGTTTACATATTAAACGGATACGGATATTGTCTACCTAAAAAGATTACCTGTGCAATGGATAAATTGAGATCTTCCCGGATAGCTGACTGAGTAGGTGCTGAGTAACCAACCTACAAAAACATGTGAATTTAAGCTATACAATCACCTACTTTTCCATTTTTTCACACCTTCTTTTCCTTTTCATTTTGTTACCAGATATTTCGTACGTTGTTCCTAAAATCAAGTCAAAAAAATAAATAAAAGAAAATGTTAAAACCTAATCCCTTAATTTTAAAAAATAATTAGCACTAAAATTCTAAAATAATACTCGTTATAAGCATTCGGCTTCTTTTTAAAAATTAAAAAAAAAAGTAAATAAATGATTGAGACGACGTGAATAACAATAAATAGTCATTAAAATGTAAAACTTACACAAGTGCCAAAGATGAAGGATCCACAAACAGCAACACAAGTACAAAGCAAAACCATAGCAATAGATCCATCATCACTAATCTCACTACCACTTTCATCATTATTTTCATAATCAACATTCTTTCCTTGTTGTTTTACCATTAATGGCGCTTCCAAATCCTCTAACCCCTTATTTTCGCCATTTCCGACGTCATTACATTGTTCAATTGCCATTATCTTCCACACTACTCGTATTTTTTAAAAATTGGGACAGCAGTGAATAATCCCTTAACGTGTATCGACTACAACTAATGAATGGGATACACGAGAAATAAGGAGGAGTGGAACGGAGATATTTATAGGTGGAGAAAAAGTATGGGAGTAGAAATAAAAAAGTGAAGATATTTTAGGAGTTTGTCAACAAGTGAAAGTAGAAACAACAAAGATTTGTGTATATTATGGTGGTACGTATAAATAAAAGGATGAAGGCAACTAGTTGTGTTGCATGTGACCTTCATATTAGCTGTCATTGACGTGTACGTAATAATAAGTTTATCTAAATGTCTTAGCCGTCTAAATAATGAATTGAATCGTAAATCATATCGTATAGGAAATTTTGTGATAATTTAGCGATTATAGAGGATATATAGTCGGGTTTGGTACTATATGATGATCTAGTGTTATAATCGGATAGCGGTTAGTGGAGTATTGAAATCTTATCGCTTATTGGATAATTGGATAATTGAATTAATATTAATTCAGTCTTTATATATCTTTAAAACTCCTATGATAAAAGAAACTCACTCCAACTACATTAAAATTGAGTTAATAACAATTTTGATTATGTCGCTTTATAACTTTATTAGTCTCGAAAATATCATATTACACAAATCATAAATCGTATATTCCGAAATATGTAGGGTGTTTCCGAGTTCCGACTTAATTAAAAAAAAAAAAAAAAAAAAAAAGAAGAGTATCGACATAGTGATTTACTCTTTTGAACTAGTATAGATCCCGTGCAATGCGCGGTATATAGAGTTTTTATTTTTTTAGTTTATTATTTTAAATTTTTAAATTTTCACTTCATTAATATTTAATATTTCATTCCATTATTTTTTGATATGAAACAAAAAAAATTGAAATGGAAAACTAACCAAAAAGAATTAAGTTAAGTTGTGATTTTTTTTAATGAATTTGTTTTTTGTCACGAAACTAATAGTAAGTACATGTGAAGTTATTCTTTAAGGTAATAATTATTTCATTACTGAAAAAATTTAGTAATTTATAGTTTATAATTTAATACCAATTTTATTTTATTATAGTGAAAAAAATCATAATTTTGAATTTAATTAAAATATTCGAGTATAATTATAATTATATTAAGATTATATTTTAAGAAAAAAGATAATAGTTTATTAAAAAAATCAATTATGTCCTTATGAAAATAGATGCATTTTTGAGGGAAAACTAAGAGAATTATTATTCTCTTAGTGGTAAGGAAAAAATCATAATTATAAATTTTATTAAAAGATTAGAGTTTAATTATAAGCATAGATTCATTGAAAAGATAATAATAATGCAATGAATAAAAATTTACTTATCACCTTATTTAGTTAGATGCTTTTTTGAGGGAAAACTAAGAGAATTTTTATTCTCTTAGTAGTAATGGGATTCTCAAGTCTTTTTCGTATTTCTTGGGCAATATTATTTTTTTCGGCTAGTTTGATTCATGTTTTAGTATTAAAGTTTTTTTACACGTACTCCGTATCTTTTAGCGCAAACATTACGAAACTAATAAAAAAAGACTTACAAAGTCATTTCATTAACCATGGTAAAATGAAATTTTACCGCTTAAGATGGGTGATAGTGTCAAATAATGTCGGGTCAAATACGTCCGGATACACGAGTACTTAAAAGTTGGTAGCACTGGTTTTAAAGCCGTGTATTTAAAATCGAGTTTCCGCAAATTAGAATGACGATCAGATTGAATAAAAAGTTAGGCAGCTAAATAAAAGAGGTTTAAAATTACTTAGTCGTAATTTGGTGTAACAGATGATTGGATAAACAAGCCAAATTGCGGGGACACAAAATCATATCATCAACTTGTTTTTACTAGATTTTGCATGTGGGACTAGTAGGCATGACATAAGTCATAACAAAGGTGCATCCAAAAATTCAATATAAAAAATGTTATTTTAAATAAATAATTTCACTCAAATTTTTGTTCAACATAGATTGAATATTTTAATCGAGTGGTCCAATCCCCAATAAGACCATAATTGTTACTCGCATAGACAGATATGATATCGAAGAGATCTTATCTTAATGTAGTGGATCGAGCTATGTCGAGAAGGTATCCCACCCCCATCAGTTTTTTCTTCATATTTCAGTGGTGAAATTATCATTCCCCCATAACTTAGTGATTGGGGCTTAATTTCAACTCATTTTGTTCAGTTCAGCTCATCTCTTTACAAATTAACTCTTATTTCAGTTCAGTTCAGCTCTTCTCTTCATAAATTAAACTCTTACTTTAGTTCAATTCCGTTCACTCTATTAAGTTTAGTTTAGTTTAATTCAGTTCTTTAAATCTAGTTCAACTATTTTCACTTAAAATACAGAGCCTCGGGATTTGATGTAACTTAATTTAAGCAAAATTAGGCTTAAATAACACAATTAATTAAACTGATTAAGTGAAATGAATATAATTCGAGTAGAATCATAGTGAAAATTAACGATTATCCTCTTGTAAGTTGTAAAAGAAAACCTAAAGATGATCTAAAAAAAAAGTGTAATTGAACGTAAACCTTAAAATTAATGAAGGTGTATTAGGTGTACGTGAGATGTTGTTGGTGCATGAATGCATGATTAATCATGTGAGCGCAGTCGTGGATCTGACGGGGATTGACGAGTATTTTGTTTTATCTTCAATCATTGAGCAAAGTTTTTTCGATTTAGCCACAATGCTTCCAATTATTAGCTTTTCAGGACCTGTACTTTGCCAATTTAATTGCTGCTCAACCACAGTCTAAACGTAACTAAACTACTTCTCCACGCCAATCTTTTGAGGTCTTTACATGTCCGTGAGAAGACCGGTATAAACCTTATTCGAGTTCCCGCTCAATTCATGGAAGATAATCTCATAAATTGTGATTTTTTAAAGGGCGTTTTGGTTATCTCAAATTTTACAAAATGAAGTACTCCGTATTTAAAATATCCTTAAACAAAATATCATAGAGGGGTATATTGGTCATTCAAAATCCGTCCTTTATTTCTCACCAAATTTACTTATTTACCCTCAAACAAAATATCATAGAGGGGTATATTGATATTTAGAAATTAAAATCCTGTGAATTTGCTTAGTTTAATTAAACAAAACATGTCAATTTAATTCATGGGAAAAACAAACTGATCCAAGGTCATTAAGCGTGTTTTTGTTATTTCATATGAATTGTATGTATGAATTGGAATCCTATTAATCATAAACTGGCACATAGTTAATTACATTCAGGCATAAACCAAACGAACACTTGACTATAATATAAACAAGTGATTTTATGGAAGACTTTCTTATAAATATAAGCTACTTAATATATCAGGTCGTCAATTAAATTATTCATTGATTTCGTTTTCCTTGATCAACAGTTCCCACAAAGGGCACAAGTAACCTTATTCTTGGGATGAGCAAAACTTTGGTTATTCGAATCAATCCAATATCCGTCAGAGTTTGGATGTTTAAACCGAAAATAAAGTTTGGATCTGGTATCTAATCCCATTTTTAAATATTTGAATTAGATATGGATATGAGATTTACAACGTTTGGATGTCAAAACTGATCCAACAATATATTTCCTATGTACAGACTATTCTTGTATTTTGTAATGGATAGATTTTACAGGTGTATTTAGATTGTGATACTCAAAATATGGTTGTTCGAATTTTTCTATGTTTTTTTTATTAAAATGGAATTGTTTTAATTTTTCGTGTTTGTAAAATTTTCAACATTACTTTTATGTATAATGTAACACCCCGTGTTTTATAATAATATTTTATTCGAAAGTTCCTTATTTAATTAATTACTTTTGAGTTTAATAATGTATTTTTAATATAAGTATTCATCGGTTTCGTTTCTTTATTTTATTATTCTCGTTTTGATCTACTTTTGGATGGGTTAAAATGTCCGAGCATGATTTGACTATTTTAATTTAATAACTACTTTTTTTATATAAGTTCTCTAAGCGTTTTAATATGGTTCAATCCAATTTGTAATCAGATAATTCATTATATGAGCTAATGAACCCTAAGCCCATTAGTTAATCCCCTTATAAAAAAATTTAACCTAGCAAGAAATTAGGTCATTCATTTGTTTTGTGCGTCATATGTCGCTGCAAGCTCTCTCCATCTTTTCTCTCTTTTGTTCTCTTTTCTCTCTTTAACTCCATTGTTGTGCATCTTTCCTCCTTCCCAATTCAAAAGAAATAATATATGGCTCAACCTTTACAACATATACTTCTTTAAATATTTTTTTGAGGATTATTTGTATGTACCTTTAGACCTACCTTTAAGGTCTCTTATTTTAATGGGTAAACAAGAAGAAAGGTCTTTTTTTGGTGAATTCATGGATTTGGATTCGGGTGTTCTCTAAAGTCGATTTTTGGGGATGTTGACACGTGTCGGAGACAAGTCTTGGTTGGTCGTATTCTTTATGGACGTTTTCATTAATTGCTAAAAAGGTAACTAGGTGTTTCTCTTTTAATTGTGTTTGTACTAATTGATGTGATTTACATGATTTAATGATTGATTTGTATGAATTGGTACTTGTTAAATTATTTATTATCATGATTTATTATGTTTCATATGTTTGTATATGTTTTAATGCTAATAATATATCGTATGTTATTTATATGTTTATTTGTTTATTTTGGGTGTCATGAGCGCAATTAGGGTTTACGAATGAAACCATAGTAGCGGCATGATAGGCAACCAAGAGTGGGATTCAAAGTTGTAACTAAAGCTAGTATAACCTTGATGAGGATTCGAGTGTTATAGCCGAAGTTAGTACAACTTTGGATCGTTACTCAAGTTATGGCTGAAACAGGTATAACCTTGGAAATACGAATCAAGGTTATAGCTGAATCTACTATAACATTAGATACGAGTTAAGGTTATAGCTGAGACTAACGTAACCTTGCGCTTATGGCTCAAGGCTATGGTTGGAACTAGTATAACTTTGAATTTCGTGTCAAGGTTATAGTTGAGGTTAGTATAACATCACAGGTAATTGTCGAAGTTATAGTCGAGGTTACTATAACCATTAACCTCGCATCAAGAGTTCATGTTATGGCTCAAGGTTACTATAACCTTGGTTGTTAGTACTTCCTTCACATGTTGTGTTGTGCTCAGTTATAGTATAATACTATGTTTGCATATCTCTTTGGTTACTCTTGTTCATATGGTAAGTATGATAGTCAGTAATACTATTTACGAGTTGAGTCGTGATGTTGTTCACGCATGTTGGTACAGTCAGTTATATTGTGCATCTGTTTGTTGGCTAGTGGTATAAATGACGGTGGTATCAGTTATATACTATCGGAATGAACTAACGCCACCCATTGATGTGAGATTTATTTTGTTCTATGTTCGAGGTTGGCCAGAGTCGTCAGTTATACGCTCTGGGTCCCAAGTGTCGTTCGGTGTACATTTATTGCATGGAGAGGTCTGGCCAGGCCTTTGGCATATAGACAGTGGTGATACGCCATACATAGTACCGTGGAGTATCGGTTATATACTTCACAACGACGGGGAGTCAGTTATACGATCCGCCAATCAGGGTATCAATTATATACTCTGACAGGTTGGAGTGTCAGTTATATACTCGAGCCGGTGTTCGTTTTATACCCTATGCGTAGTGTATTGAAGTATTTGTTATATGCTCCGATCGATATGATGTGTGGTATTCACTCTTTTCGCTATGCTTTGATGCTAGCTTTGTGCCTTATGTTGCTATGGATCGTGTTCTACTTAGGTTTGTGAGTGTCCATGGTCTAGTGGTCGCATATGGTTTAGGATCTAATGGTTTCCTTTGTCTAGCATTGAGAACGTTGCAGTATGTCAAGTTGATATCGAGTTTTTATGAGTATAGATGGTCTCGCATGTTAACTGGTTTTGCATTTCAATTGTTATTGATTGTTGGTTATACTCAATTGTTGTAAACATGACTGAGGGAGCATCTAATTACTCCCGATTGGTTGTCGACCCCCATTCTCAGGTTGTTCAGATTGTTGCTGACTGGTTGATGCTTGCTTGGGGAATGTGCGGTGCGAGCTTAATAAATTGTTAGGAGTTTGCTTTTGTTTGAGAACCATTTGAATAATGTATTAGTTTTGCTTTCGGTTTTAGTATCGATCCGTACTGGTCAGGTGTTTCCGCCACCTTGACCTTATTATCATTGTCATACTCTGATATTTATTTATATTACGTTTTTCTTTATGGTATAATTCGGGTTGTTACATATAACTTATGAGTTGAGCTCTATATATATATGGTACGACAAGCAAAATCAGGGTTCAAAATTCAAATATAAGAATAACACGAAAGTAGTGTATAAATTATATAACATGTCAACAGTAAATGGAGTGGAAATAAATAAAAAAAAAACGTAGAGGCTATCTAATCGTTATTTTATCAACTTTTGCACTTTACTAGTTTACTACAATTGATTACTAAAGGCCGCTATGAGTGAGCATAATTGAGTGTTTGATTAAAAAAACTTTCTAAAATGTACCCACACTTATTACTTGATATTTGGATAGTGGATATTCTTATTCAAGTCAAATAACGTAAATTATAGACATAGAAGGTTGAGGAGAATGAGTCTTTATCATTAGAGTATATGTCAATTTTAGCTTTTGACCCTTTACGATATTGCATGGGCTCGTCGCACATTTGTCTGATCGAGAGAAGCTTATTTGTGTTATAACTGAGGTGCTTTATCCGTTTTTGGTTTTATTGCTTGTTGCGATCAAAATTTGTTTTTTCTGGAATCTCAAAAGCAAGCATGACATCGTTATGAACATAAAGGCCTAAAATATAAGACCCTAAAAAGAGACTGACCCAACTTAAATGAGATGTGATAACTTCTTTGTGGTCATTGAAGTAAGGTTGATGAGAATGGTTGTCCACACACCACACAATTGTTTACTACAAACTATTCAAATGAAGAATAGCTCAATTGGGACTATTTTATTGAGACGAAACTAACCGGGATAAAACAATCCTGCACGTGACATGGTCACCACCGTTCACATTTATACTGGGGATAATTTGGGCGACTTAAGCCAAATACTATTTGGATCAACTTTCTCAAGTACTGGAACATATTCTTCCTTGCATGTTCAAATTATCTCATATATAGTTATCGAGGTCGATTGAGTTTCACGGGATCTAGGTATAATTATAACTGACCCGCCCGAAATCCAACTCGACAAAACCGAAGAATTGAACAACCCAAACCAACTCTAGTTATTTTCAACTTGACGCCTGATACGAATTGATGATCAGTGAATCAAACCCGAATCTACCGATATGACCCGATAAAATTGATGACAAATATTTATTAAGTTTAATATCGATCAGAATGAAAGTGATTTAAAGTTTTGTTCGATACGTTTGACTTAATAATGATGTAATCAAACCAAATAATAATCGGAAAAAAGTTGACGTAATACGCTAAATCAACAAAACCTGCTAACATGACCCAACCCGGTTCATCAATTTAATCAAAATGGACCGTCCAATAACAACCCGACTCAAACCCGAGTTGACCCAAAAGGGTAGTTTAACGCTATATGTCCCGTACCTAATATGACCCGATCGTCACCTTTGGGTGAAAGTCATGCACCCCGCCAGGCCGTGTAAGTATTGGCCAACCCACATGGGAAGGCCTATACTAAAATCCAGCCCAAATTATATCGAGGCCCAAACCCCCTCACTCTCTAATCTTTCCTCTCCCTGGCACAATGGCACAGTGGGCCCTTTACTTGCGGCCTTGATTACGTCAAAAACGCACCTGTTATCTTGGAAATTCGATGCCTTCCAAAACCAGAACACGCAAAAAGTATTTCTTTCCCAAAATAAAATAAAATCAGCACATAAAAATTCTCCCAATTTCTAACTTACTCCAATTTGACTCATTTCAATCTGCTCTTCATTTTATTGGTCAGTCTTATACTCAATCTCTTTTAATTACGCATTTTTGTTCTTCAATTGATCAACTGTTTATTGCATAACTGCGCTGTATATTTGACCATTTCCATTTCATTGCTACTCAATTTGATCAATTTTGGATGAAATTTGTTGATTGTTTAATTGAGGTTTATTATGTGTGTTTTGTAGCCGAAACAAAGCGAATTGTGCTGCTGGTGGTGGCGGTGTTGCAATGTCGACCAACAGGAGAAGTATCTCGTTGTATTCGAGGAATAAAGCTGCACCAAATGTTGACAACTCCGATAGAAAGTCATTCTCCTTGCAACGACCTATGTATGATTCGCTTTCGATTGCGAAACGGTTTTACAGGAGACTTACTCTTGTTTGTTTCTTGATTCACAATTTGCTTGCCTTCTGATATTTTTTTTTTTTGTAAGACCAATTCAATTACAAATTATAGCCGTCTCAATCATTTATTTACCTTTTTTTATTATTTGCGAGGAGTATTTTAATCAAAGGTAAACAATTGGAATGAATGGAGTAACTTTTAGCTGGTAACCGTTCTCATAAGTTTAGGACTATTTATGACTTCTGTTGACCTGTTAAATGTTATAGGATGTAAATAATTAGGAGTTAGCTTTTGTTGACATTATGACTCTTTATGTTGTTAGATAAGTTGGGACTTGGACATCATATATAAAGGTCACTAGTCATGTTGGATAAGCGTGATTGTGTGCTTAATATCCCGAGTTAAGCATAGATTGAAATCTTAGTTAGTAGCTGAGTGTTGGAGGATTGACAATTGTATTATTGTTAGTGATTGAATAATAATACAAGTTGGGTTGTGGGTTAATCCCATAACAAAAATATTGTGTCTTTGCATCTTTATATTATTTGTACCAAAAACCCGAACAATAATCTTATTGATTGAGATTAATGTTCAAAATCAAGATTTTGGCAAAAAATGTTTGAGGCTGTCATTTACTTATCATAAAACCGATTTATTTTGTGATCCAAATTACCCTTTGTATGTTTTTAAATAACTCTTTTAATGCTGATAGCTATCTAGTCATAGTCACCGTGTTACTATTAGCAACAAGATGTTCTCATACTAATTTGTTTTAAGACTTTTGGATGAGATTAACAGCCTAACAGTTAGGCTGTGTACTGAGCGATCGCCCATAGGCCACATGCTACAGGACATAGTAACAGTGTCTCTTGAGACTCTCAGGAAAGATTTATCCGAGCTGTCTGGATTCTGGATTTGTTTAGCATTGGGTGAAATTTTTCTATAGTGAACAATTTTTATCTGTCAATCTAGCCTTCCCTTTTCTATGTACTTATGAATTAGAGCATGACAAGACTGAATTTTCTAGTTTATATGAATATTTGGTAATGTAAGTTAGTATAGGTGGGATTTCATGTTCTTTTTTAGTTTTCTTCAAATATGAGCAATATATGATCAAACTCACATGTAAGTGAGGTGGATATGCTTGGCCGATATAGGCTCATTAGATTTTTGTGCAGAGTAATGCAAGGAATCATTTTTGTTCCATAAAAACCTTTGTGTATGAACACTGTAGACTCCCTCTATGCGTTCTGCAAGGAAAGTCGAGTAAATGTGATAACATGTCTTTTCTTCTTTCGAGTGCTTGTTGCTTTCTTATAACGGGATTTTGGCTAACCTGCCTTCTAATTAATACCCAATAAAATGTTCAGCTCTCTGACCGTATCATGACTTTCTATGTGCTTAGAGTGTTTGTAAGATGAGTAATACCTTTAAAAAGCGAGTCAGCTCCCAATATAGTCTCTTCGGCACCTTCAAAGAGCTAAGATTTTCTGAATTCAGGAGTTTAACTGGGGAGAGAACAGTAAAGCGGTTGCGACTTTCGAGGGCTCTTACTGTTCCTGAAACTACAACTGTATATGACGCTTGTCAACGAATGGCTGCTCGCAGAGTGGATGCTGTGTTGATAACTGATTCAAATGCTTTACTCTGTGGGATTCTTACAGCCAAGGTTCATAGTTACTCTTTTTGCAGCATTAGTTTATTGACATTTGAAAATCAGGTTATGTTTCATGTTGTATTTGCTTGAGTTTGTACTTTCTAATGTAATCTTGTATTGTACATCAAGGATATCGCTGTAAGAGTAATAGCTAAGGAGCTAAATCTTGAGGAGAGTCCTGTTTCAAAAGTGATGACCAGAAATCCTGCATTTGTTCTTTCCGACACATTTGCTGTAGAAGCATTGCAGAAAATGGTTCAAGGTGCAGATAACAATACATCATAGCTACTTTGAGTTGGTTAACTCATATTATGCTTTATAGGTTCTTCAAAACTCAAAAGTTCACCTGATCCTTGCCATTCCTCTGCAGGAAAGTTCAGACATCTGCCAGTGGTAGATAATGGACAGGTTGTCGCTCTACTTGATATAGCAAAATGCTTATATGACGCTATTGCGCGCATGGAAAGGGCTGCTGAAAAAGGCAAGGCTATTGTTGCAGCCGTTGAGGGCGTTGAAAAAAACTGGGGTTCATCAGCTTCTGGTTAGTTTAGGGCTTGACATTAATGGAATTGTGTTTATGCAGAGTAAATATTGTTGTTTAATGAGTTTTTTTTTTGTTAATTATTTGGTCCCTTATACCCAGACGGGGGAGCTACATAGTAGCAAGGGGTAGCACTTGGCCACTCGCTACCCCAAATCCCAAAAAGTTAATTAAAATTGCTAATTTCTGCTACCCAAAATCCTCTTAAAATGCGGTCTTAGCAAAGATATTAAAATACAAGAAGAAATTTTGCTACTCAAAATTTAGTTTCCGGCTATTCCCATTCCCCCAGGCCCCAGACGTGTTTTCTCTGAAATTTAAGGCAGTTGTTTTGCTGAATGTTGGCAATCTTATGTTGATTACAGGCAATAACACTTTCATTGATGTACTGAGGGAGCACGTATTTAAGCCTTCTTTGTCTACAATTTTATCTGAGCATTCAAAGTAGGTAATATCTCTTCTGTTTGGAAGTTTCTTTTTGGCATATTATGCCTTTATGTTAATTTAATCTAATGCACCTGGAAGCTGCTTTCTCAGGCTCATCACAGTATCACCAACTGACACAGTTTTATCAGTAGCAAAGAAGATGCTTGAATATCAGTTGAGCTGTGCTATTGTGGCTGTAGAAAATAGACCAAAGGGGATCTTGACGTAAGTATCTATAATAACGGTAGCCATCGCTATGATATTTCTTTGTTGTTTAATGAATGTGTGCATAGGTTGTATGTTTTCCATTTTCTTGTTACTTATTAGACTCCGGTCATTTGCATTTTTGTATAATACTCAATCTCAAATTTTTCTTGCCTATTTTAACAGTTCCAAGGATATATTAATGCGGGTAATTGCACAAAACCTTCAGGCAGATACAACTCTTGTGGAAAAGGTAGTGAGCGAAACTCTTCATGGATTGCTAAGCTTTTGTTGAGGAAGTTAATGTCAGTCCTATGCAATACTGTATCTGATGCCTCCATACATTGTTGTAAACTTGTAATATTTCTATTTTGCTAATTTTCGCAATCTTTGGATAAATATGCAGGTCATGACACCCAATCCAGAGTGTGCAACTGTTGACACACCTATTGTTGATGCTTTGAACACCATGCATAATGGGAAATTCTTGCATTTGCCAGTTGTGGATAGAGGTATTTTTGAATTTAGAATACCTTTTTTTTAGGTTATTATAGTCATTCTGTGTCACTTTTCTCATGGCTTTGAGTTACTTGAGGGCAGAGGGAGGTGTTGTTGCTGTTGTAGATGTGATTCACATCACCCATGCAGCTGTTTCTACTGTGAGTCTTCTTATCCTTTTTGTGTGCGTAGACTAAATGTACTTTTACTTTGGACTCTTTCTGAGATGGTTACAAGCTAATTTGGAATATGACCCCTCACTCAAAATAAGTAAATGAAATGTATAGAGTATGTTCTGCTGTTGAAGTTTGTCACTGAGGCACCTGTAAAGATTGGGCGACAGATCATACTGCTTATTTTCTTTACCGATCTGTTTACTGTGATTTATTTGCCATTTATGTACATTATAAATTCTCAATGGTGATGGAGAAATCAAAATAGGATGTAAATTGTGATTCTTGTCTTACTTCTTTTGGCATGGGGTGCCTTATATTTGCTAGGTTACTTTAGCCTTTAGGTGTATTCTTGTGGCTATCTCGATGATTATGCCTTGCTTTTATTTGGCGTAATTATTGCGGGGATAATGGAGTGAAAACGAAGGAAAGTAGGAAATAATGATGACGGAGGATAGATTAAGGAAATGAAGAGAGAATAATTGTTACCCTATAAAGAGGGTGCTAGTTACCATAGTTTTAAATCGCATATCGGTCGTGATAGCGGTCGCAATAACATTGGTCTAGAATTGTGCTTGCATCGGCCGTAACGTTCCGAGTCGCAAATATCACGGCATATTTATTTTTAAAAGATTTTGTTGATATTATATTGTCTATAACCAATAACTAATTTGACGAATATTATAAAATTTTGTAGTACTTATCTAAACAAAATTTGGCCGGTACAAAGTCTAACTCGGTCATCTCGGGCCCTTCGCGGGAAGTAACAGACCGAGTTGACCTATACACGTTAAAATCTGTCGTCTCGGCTGATTTTTTTTTCTTAATTTTTAATTTACCCGATACATCTCGCCATATTGCACGAGATTTTAAAACCATGGTAGCTACCCGCACCCTAGGGTAATGCAATAGTTTCGCACCTCTCCCTTTTCCTCCCTTTTATGGCCACCCCATCTTCCCTTCATCATCATCACCCTCAATCCAAAGAGCCCTTTTCGCACCTCTTTTTCCTTTGTTTGGACTGTTTTTAGCCTCGTGACAACCACCCTCAATCCAAAGAGCCCGTGGGCTTGTGGTACTGCTGCTATTGAAGATAGATACTTATGAGTACTCTTTGTAGAAATGTAATCGAAGTAAGCATACAAGACATACTGTACTAATTTTGTTCAAAACTGGCTGACAGTGTGTATTTAAATTTCTAGGAAATATATGATAATCATTCACCTGCCGTGAATGCTGCGTTGCTGCTGTATCTTGTTATCTTCTTGGTTCCAGACTTGCGTCATGAAGTAGTTTGTGCAGATGTATTTTTCTATCTAATTATCTTTCTTCTATATATGACAACTAGGTTGGTAATACAGGAGGAGTAAGTACCGAGTCTACAACAAATATGATGCAAAAATTCTGGGATTCTGCCATGCAATTAGGACCAGCAGATGATGATGACGACACAATGAGGTATTCCCTCTGTTAATATGACTGTTTTCTTCTTTCGAGATTATGTTCATGAAAGATTTTTGATGGTATTTTTTTGTCTTTCGATTCTAGTGAAGGATCTCAGAGACTGCAATCCGAGAGTTGTGAGACAGGGATATCCTTCCCTATTTCATCATTGCAGCCTAATACCTTTGCCTTCAAAATTGAAGACAAGAAAGGCAGGATGCACCGCTTCATATGTGGTGAGTACTACTGAAACGGTGATTATCACACGACTGTTCTGTTTTACTTTTTACTTTTTAGTATTACATTCCTTTTATGTTTTAAAGACAAGGATGCTAGTGACTGGCGAGAGAACTTGACGAGTGTACTGCAAATTCACTAACAAATAATTTTGCTTTTGAATTCAGAAACCAGCAGTTTGACAGATCTGATCACTAGTATACTTCAGAGAGTGGGTAGTGATATTGATCGTAATCATCTACCCCAGATTTTGGTATAATGGGTCTTCCCTCTGCCTTATATTGAGTTCAGGAATACTTGATTTTGTTCTTTTGTACTTGAAGACATTCTTACTGCTTATTGCGTGCTGTAGTATGAAGATGAAGATGGTGACAAAGTTGTGCTGGCCACTGATGGTGACCTTACGGCAGCTGTGGATCATGCTAGGTCTGCTGGGTGGAAGGTAAAGCATAGTGCTTTTTTTCTTTTTCTTTTTCTTTTCTTTTTTGAAGAAACCCCAAATCGGGATGAATTAATATAATGACGATCAGTTTCAACACCTTCAGCAATAAAACGTGGTAAGGAACTAACCCAAATATGCCTACCTATACTCAAAGAACCAATATGAGCAAGCTTATGTGCGGCTCAATTTCACGTCCCATCATCTTCTTACCGCCATCCCGCACCGCACAACACCCACGCTATCTCGACACGCGATCCTTAACCTGTAATCGGACACGGTCAACTTATCCAATCTCACATTTGGACATGGTCAAAATGTATCTGATGTAATATTTGGATACCGTCAAAGATATATATAAAAGTGACTTAAGAAATCGAAATTTAAAACTAAAATGCATAAAATAAACCGATAATTCAATTGATGTCCTTGAACCAAAATCCTCTCCCACATCGTCGTTAAAAATACAAATGTAACTTAAAAACAAAATTGATTTCATCGAGGTGAACGACTCTAAGCATCATCCTCTTCCATATTTTCGCCTGAAAATTGTGTAGCCATTTCAACATCGTCCAAATAAACGTCCAAACCCCCGAAATGATCAGCATTACCCTCACTCAAACCTTCGTCTTTTCCTACATATGATAAACATAAAAAATAATTAATTTACCATATGTCAACAATTAAGGAAAAATATTTGCTATCATACGGTAAAGTAGGAAACATGCAAATTTAAGGTTCCTCGTGATTGCGTGAAAGAATGCGGAGATTACAATGGACAAACACCAAGTCATCCATCATTTTAGGGTATAACTTAGACCGTTCGTAGCAAGACTAGGCTGAGATATGAGTTTAAATGTGAGGGACTAGGAGTCGCGCTCCATAATTTGCCCACTTACTCAATGACTCTTTGGCTATCCTGGCATCCACCATATAACTTTCACCGAGATTTCCCAATGCCATTGCCTTTGTATGGTTCATTACGAATTTCCAAATACTTTGACACAGTTCAAGTAAGGTTGGGAGCCACTTACACTCAGCATAATGGCTGAATTTTCAGTACGATCACATATAGACCTCAGAGCTAAATTCAAATGCAAAGGATGCACCACACAAGGAGTCCAAATGGTGAGGGTACTTAACCTAGATAAGCACAGCCTTGAAATTTGCAGCGTTATTCGATGATAATTTGAACAACATTGCTAGCTTCTACTTTCACAATTGTTTCCAGGAAGAGATTAGAAACATACTTAGCGACCTTCGTTTCTTCGTTTTTCCGCTTGTGTCATATGCGTTCAAGAACATAGCCCCCCCTCCAGAAGTAGCCATCATGTTCATAAGAAGGTGACGTTGCCTATCCGTCCAGCCATTTGAGCACGAAAAAACTGAAGTAGTGAATTCCCTCTAATTTGTACCCTCCCAATTTATTCAAGCCTCTTGAAATGAGGATTTTTTAACTAGAGCAAACGGTAACAAAGTAGCATAGAACAATCGAGCAAGCTCTTTGTCAGCGTCGCTCTCTACTACATCCCCCTTCCCTTTTTTGGTGGAACCAGGGGGAAGACTCTTCCCTTTTCCGTGCTTCCTCTCCCTTTTTCTTGCCTGACTCTGCTCCGTTGTGCTCCTGGTATTCATTCGAAATAACTTAGCATGATTCGACATTGTGATGAGATAACTTGCCTATTACCTTAGTGTATGATCCCTTCACAATTTTATTGCAGTAGTTACACGATCATTCCCTATTAGGTATTTCCGGAATTTTGACATGGTTTCACAGAGTTTTGGATCAAAAGGAGCAAATTGGTTCGCGTTAAGCTCTCCAAATTGGACTTTGCCCTATAAAAACTGGACTTTGCCCTATAAAAACCCAGAGGTAACTCCCTATAGATGACTCACCTAATCAACATCTTTCAATCACCATTTCTCTTATTAGTTATTACTACAAATTTGCAATACTACAATGAAATTTAAAACTCCAGAATAATGATTTCTCAATTGCCCTTAGCAACAAATGACGACCTAACAAATCAATCTGCTCCCTTTGATCCAAAACCCCTATGTAACCATGTCGAAATTCTCGAAATACCTAAGCAGATCCAAAACCCCTATGGAACCATGTCAAAAATCTCGAAATACCTAAACAGGTTAGGAATGGGAAATGGTCGTGTAACTACTTTAATAAAATCGTGAAGGGATCATACACTAGGGTGAAAGGCGAAGTTATCTCATCACAATGTCGAATCATGCTTGGTTATTTCGAATGAAATACTCCAGGAGCACAAAGTAGAGTCCAAAGAAGAAAGAAGAAACACAAAAAAGGGGAGAGTACGTAACTCTGCCATACTTAGCCTGTTCAACCGAAAAAAAGAAAGGGGACAATAGTAGGAGGCTTCAATATGGCCGAGAGACGATGCTACAAAAAGCTTGCTTGATTGTTCTATGATTCATTGCCGTTTGCTCTAATTAAAAACCCTCATTTCAAGCGGTTTGTGAATAAATTGGGAGGGTACAAATTAGTGGGCTATGTTCCACCAATATATAATAGGCTTAGAACCACCCTACCGGCTGAAGAAAAAAGACACATATCAATGCACTACTTTAGTCTTTCCGAGACTCATGGAAGAAGAAGGGTCTCTCACTTTGCTCGACGGATAGGCAACGACATCCTCTTATGAACATGATGACTCGTTCGGGAGGGGGAGCTATGTTCTTGAACGCATATGACACAAGTGGAAAAACGAAGGATGCTGAGTATATTTCTAGTCTCTTCCCGAAACAATTGAGAAAGTAGGAGTTAGCAATGTTGTTCAAGTTATCATGTGAAGCCTTTTCAATTGAGAACGCATATGCCACAAGCTCTTATCTTTTTCGAATGACCTTTTCGCTTCGTTTGAAATGGCTGAGGCGATGGGGTCCCAAGGGGATGAAGCGAAGGCCCGCGCCTTTTGGACCCTAGGCGCACTGATTTTTCAAAGAAATATCTATATTTTACAATCAAATTTCCATGCTAATCCACCACCAATACTCCATGAAACAATCAACGAGGCAATAAAAGGAAACAAACAAGCACACAAGACCATTTGAAAACCAGAATCCTACGATAGAGATGTAAGACTCGGCCTCCAAAAACAAGGACGTATCAAAGACGGAGCCTATCCTCATAGGAACCCTAGAGGAGCCTTTTTTTTTAGTTTTAAAATCGCCTTATAGAAAAAGGGTTAAGCAGAATGCTTCTCTTGTTTAATAAAAGTTTCGTATATAAGGCGGGCTGTTGATTCAGCAGCCAAAATTTTTTGTGCTGGAATACCTGTCCATTATGTCTTGCTGTTTAAAGAGTGCTGTAGAGCATGGTATCAAGTATTAATTTCTGCCATGAACCTGGAATTGGTCGTTGATGGGTTTTAAAATACAACACTTTTGCAAGCACACGAGGCCTTGTAAGAGGGTTGTCGAATACTTGGGATGGTTAGCTAGGTCATGAGTCTTTGCTTCAGTCTAGTTTAATAAAATCAAAGGTATGTTCTCTGAATTTCAGAACATCAAAGTAAACTAGCTAGGAAAGTAATTACGAATATCCTAACAATTAATGCTAAACTAAGAATTGTTAAATTAAGAAGGGATTTTAGTTAACAAGACTAAGGTGTTAGGCGGAATACGGGGACTTTGGGCCTAAGATTGGTTCTTAAGGGCGAAACAACTAGTTATAATTTAAGGATTAATCTGGCTCGTAGGTTAGCATTCTTTGAAATTTGAACCACTAAAACCCAACTCACTAATCGAGTAACCCCGCTTATCGACTGTTATCAATTATTTAAACCAGGCAGAAGACTGATACAGTATTTTTGAACAGGGCTTAAGACTGCATCTTGATTACTCGGGAGCAAGGGGTCGTCGACGAGCCTCAGGGTCTTCAAGTCTGGACTATGCTCATCCTGATGCATGGGCTACTGCTTATAGTGGTGTCGCAGCTGGTGCGGCCCTAGTTGCCGGATTGGGTGTGCTCGCGTACTTGAAGAGATCTGGCTGATGATTCATCTACTAGCATAAGCTTGAATGCTTTTACATAATTACAAATATAGTGCCACAAATGGTTGGAAAGGATTCACTCATTCTTTTAACTGTTTTCTTCTTTTTTTTAAAAAAAAAATCCAGGGTCAGTGAAGGCCCTGAATGGTTTGGCCGTCTTTTGGGGGGTAATTTTTGTGCTCCTGTGAAAGCAGTAAAAAGAAATGTACTGATATAAAAAGAAGGTAAAAATCGATAAAGGAGGCGAACAACAATAACCATGTCTTTTGTATAGGTCATATAATACCAGTATACCACAGGACATTTTTTGGTTACTACTTGTGCGCAACTGTGCAAGACCTTTGTAAGTTTTTCTGGCAGAAGGATGATTCCATGATTAACCGCGAGACTGTTGGTTCAGTTGATGAACTGATACATGGTAAGAATGGAAGGGTGAAGGTAACTAGCCCCTAGACTTAAAAGTAGTATGGATATATTACTAGAATCTACTCTTTTGGTTGCACAAGGATTTCAATTTAGGTTACCTTTCCGTCTCATCATTTATTTATTTTTGATTAAAATATTATCATGGGACCTAGGGACATATCACATGTGAAAAAAAGCTCGAATGAGTCTCACGTAAAACCTTACCTTTTTACAATTAAGTAACCGTAAAACCATTTATGAATTATCTTGACGTCCTTCTCACCCAAAACATGATAAATAGTGGGAGTTAGTTTTATGAGGCAAATTATGTTAATTAAGTAATAGTTTTAAAATAATAATTGTGTAAAACCGTTTTATAAGGGAAAGAAAATGAAAAACCCTCCGCGGAGAGGCAAACATCGATTTGAGATTAGAGAACTTTGAGGTTAAGAAGAGACTTAGAGCAACTCCAATGGATAACTATAATACGATGTAGCTTGATTTGTCACATCGATTTTTCAAGCTACGCTGTTTTTAGGCTACATATCTCTCCAACGGCCGACTACAACTTCTTGTAGTTTGTATGGGTCCACATTCTTATTTTCATTTGATGAGATAATTTAACTTTTATTTTTATTAAAGCAATCCATGTAGCTTGACAAATCTACCATGCTTGTAAGCTACACTCATTTTTTCTTTCTCCTTTAAAAATGCGAAAATAGGTGAAACAAGCACACTTTTAAAGGAAATATTTACTTTTCATTCTATAACCCATTCTCGACACTCCCTAATCAAAATCCCCTAATTGTTTGATGGTGTGAAGAAATAGAAATAATGTTGACCCAGTATATATACGTGGTTTGCAAGCTAACATATACTCGAGGGTTTATAAAGTATACACCAAAAGTAACGGTCGTGGGTTCACTCAGAGAGCTACTCAAGGCACACATTATTGGAATGAACGACATTCTTCATAACAGTCGCATAAGTCTGATAAAATTATTACATTTAGCACATTCAATTATTGAATAGATTTATTTCCAAGTGCATGAATCTGATTAATATTTTGCTTGCAAAACTCCTTGAATTTAAAATTTTGGTTTTGAATTTTAAAGTCCTCCCGCAAGACATTTGAAATCGCATATTCCGACTTTGTACATAACACTTAGAACAACTGGTAATGGATTGTTCTAACTTAACCAGGAGTTTCAGGCTTTACTGCCCTAGTGACCTTACCAGACTCGAATTCAGACTAAACCGGATAATAAACACAAAATCGCATATTCCGACTTTGTCATTGCAACACAAGATGTCGACACGACCGTATACAATACCGAATTGTCAAGAATGCAATCGATAAGGATATTGATTTGAAAAGCATATAAGTTAGAGAATGGTGACAAAATCAAGTGAGTCAAATATAAGATGGATGTTAGGATTGGAGGGGTCAAGGCAAGCACACAGAACATTAGTAAAAAAGTAAAGGCAAATGAATGAAAACAAAAAGCAAATGTGATCGAAATAGAACAAGACGTAAAAATAATTGTTGTACAAAGTAAGGCTGATGATGCGTTTCCGATATGCAGTATGTTTGGATTCAAGTTGGTTAACTTTTAGTTCCTATTTTTTCAATCACAAACCAAACACGTCCACTACCCATGTCTCTCTGTTGAATCAACCCTTAGTTGCATTATTATTATCCCGCAAATTACGTATACCAGCTCAATTACCTTTTTTAAGGGATGACAGTCTCCAAGTTTAGAAGACATAGCTCCAGGCCATTTTATTTTGAACCCAAAACTCTTAGGGGGCGTTTGTTTCGTGCACGAGTATGGGTTTGGAATCAAGAATCATACCCGGGTGGTATGAGTTTGGAACTTGATTCCTCATACCTTGT
>VHZZ01000669.1:111123-124814 GCA_009801015.1 Silene noctiflora
AATAAGATGGGTTAATGGTGAGTTGAGTAATAATATGTGTAAAGTAACAAGGGTAGCATGGTAATTTCAGAACAAAAAGCATTACCAAAAATAGATAATGGGACATTATTGTGAATAGACGGAAATGGACAATGGGACATTTATTGAGAATAGGAGGGAGTACCTTTTTTGTGTGAACCAAACACCTCCTTAGGGATTTCATACATCCGAGTTTTAACCACTAAACTCTACCTTTACGGAGGTCGACTACCAATGTTGAATGAACCCTTTGTGCATTATTATTATCATCACAATACGACCATTTACGGAGAGACAATTTCTGGATTGGCTGCCATCACTCCACTTTATATCACTACTCTCCTTAAATCAATCTTTGTTTTTGTTTTTAAAGTTTTCTCTATTCCCAATATACTTTTGTGGTGAAGTGGTGAACTATTGTGTTGGGAGTTTTGTGATGTGCTCAACTTAGTGGTTCATTGTGACTTTAGGTCCATACCTTGTTCACAACTTTTTATCTTTTCAATCGATAATGGTGGAGTCGGGATTTGAACGTAGCAGAGGCGGACAAGTGATGGTTAGCCGATAGACGAGTCAACTAAGTCGAGTTTGGGTAGGACTTGGTTTGTTCGGGTTTGCAAGAATTCAGGCTAGGATGAGTCGAGTAGGGTCATTTCGGGTCATTTTCAGGTGGGATTTTTAACAATTTTTAATAAGTTATTTGGGGATAACGGTCAGTATGCGATAATAAAAATTCGAGTCGGTTTGAATATCTGATTTGATAACCGACCGAACTTCCGATTTGTGTAACCTGAATAGTGCCCGAAACCCGATTCAATTCGAATTGAACCGAAACTAAACCGAATTCATTATAACCGAATGATACCCGAACCCGAATATATCTGAACCGATTGACTTAATTCAGAATTCTTTATTTTTTGAAAAAAAACACTTATTTAAAGAGCTAATTCATTGATTCTTTATTTATTATTAATAATAATTTGAATTATTATCTTCAAACTGAATAGTATAAGGAACATTAACCTAATTTTTTTTTTACCCTTTGCTCCTGAAACTTACTTGAACTCATCTTGGCCCAAACCTAATTGTACCCAGCTCGAAATAACACAAACCAATAAAAATAGCCTACTGAAATGAAATTGAACTTAATCCGAAACTAAGGTTAACCCGATTAAAACAGAACCGATTTAACCTGATCCTAAACCAAACAGATTGACCTGTTTATCAAGTCTTAATATATATATATATATATATATATATATATATATATATATATATATATATATATATATATATCAGATTCAGGTCCTTAATTCGGGTGGGTCGGATTATTCTGCCGGGTCAGATTTGTTTGTCAGGTCTAGTAATAGTATAAGGGTAACTTGAAAAAAGTGCGGAAACTTGTAACAAAAAAAGTGCGTATGTACATCATGATGATTTGTCTCATGTCAAAATTAATTATTTTTCACATTATTTCAAAGTAAAGATTGCATATGTAACCGAGTTAGGATTCTCTTCATTATCTCAAAAGTAATGGATGGTCCATTACCTTTAATACACCAATATAATATTATTATATTCTCCTCACCTCATCAAAACACTTGACTGTTAGACTTATTTTGGAACAAAATCTGGACCGTTGAGAGATAATGGAAGGTAATGGAGAGAGGAGAA
The DNA here is from genome assembly GCA_009801015.1 of Silene noctiflora. Taxonomy (NCBI): domain Eukaryota; kingdom Viridiplantae; phylum Streptophyta; class Magnoliopsida; order Caryophyllales; family Caryophyllaceae; genus Silene; species Silene noctiflora. Next base: position 112,816 of record VHZZ01000669.1, read on the forward strand.
TAATGGAAAGGGTCTTTTTCCTATGTGAACAAGGTTGCATCTTGAATAAACTTGAGGTCGTTTGGTTAAAAAGGTCACATACAAATAGTATACTCGAGCGGCGGAACTACGTACGCAATACGGAGTAGTACTCCATATATAACACCTACAAAAGGGAAGAAATCCTTTATGCATAGTATAATCGCACACAAATGGTACTGGTTCTGTATAAATTGGAAAATATATGGATAGAAGATTAGGAGTAGAGAGTAGATCGTTTCAACAACTTAGACCCTTTTCTTTTCGGCTTAATTTCATCTCATTTAAGTTAAGCTTAACTCTATTCCGTTTAATTTCAATCAGTTCTGTTCAACTCATTTCTTCACAAAATAAACTCTTACTTTAGCTCAACTCCATTTAATTCAATGCAGCTCGTTTCAATCGAAAAGGACATGACCTTACTATGGATAACATTTCGCCTTTGTAGAGCGAAAATAATTAATGAGTGTAAAAAGTAAAGAAGTTCAACTAAAATGGCCATACTCCATTGATTTAGATTATTTCCCCATGTCCGAAAAACATGGTCACAATTTCACATTTCTGAAAATGAGATAGCGTTATCCAATATATAACAATGTTAATAAAATAATTCAATATGAGTACTAAGAATTTTAAATGAAATTCAATATCACCAACCTCGTGGTATTATAGCGGTTTGAATTCTCTTCATTACCCTCCTCTCCATTATCTATTCATTACTTAACAGTAGACCGGATTGCTTCTGGGGACAAAATAAAGGGCCCGGATTGATTTTGGGCATTTTAATCTCCACCTCAATTTTTATTCAATCTTGATAAATCTAAACCGTTAATTTTTTTCTTCAAATCAAATCCTACCCATTAATAGGTAATGGAAAGGAGAAGGTAATGAAAAGGATCCATATTCGAATTTTATAGCATCTATTTTTTGTTGATATGGGTGGGAGGACCGGACTTAGTACTCCTTTAGTTAGCATGTAATATTTTCGGAGAATTTGTTCTCTTAAATATATAAACCGGCAGAGCCATAATTTAAAGTTATCGGGATGAAAAATATCAGCGAGAGAGCTAACAGGTAGTATACCTCGAAAATTAAAAATGAAAAATTTAAACTAAAAACTTGGAAATTTTCATAGATCAGCGAAGGCGCTCGCCCCTGTTAGTCCCCCTCACTAGCTCTACCACCGAATATATATGACAACGGTATTTGGTTTTCCAGGTTCATGTGACTAGTTCAGACATACTCTTGAATGACAAAAGTCACAAATCTTGATTGACAACATTATTTATTGACTTTTTCTTACATGGATCATTATCTCCTACACAAATCTTGTTGACAAGTATATGACACAAAGAGCTCAAATACATCCCCACAACAAAATAATTGATCGAAATCGTTAATTTCGCAACGATATTTGTTGCGAAAAGTTGGCAATATGCTATAAGATTTGGACCATGTTATGATAAAGTTAAATATATAAATTTGTTGGGAAAGAGCTAGTCTATATAAGATTGATCACAAATAATAATAGTAACATTTCATTGATTTGATCCTCTTCATATGGGTCATACCATAAGGTTAGAGGGGGCAAAGAATCGTGAAAGTTTAGGAAATTAGGTATTTTGGAAAGGTACGTTTGCTGCATGACAGTGATGCCATGCCATGCATGATATGTCCTTGCATTTTAGGGTCTTTAATTTTACTTCCTTTGAGTTAGATACATGGACCTAGCTACTTGCTATTATTTGCATTTGTTTGTGTCATGAAATCAAAAATATTTGCAGCTTGTAAATGATAAATCGAGTACAAGGAATTTTTGTATGTCCTTATACTCTATTGGTCATCACGGATTTTGATTAGCAATCTGTTCACTTAGGTCGATTATGAGTCGAGTTAAAGTGCGTTAAGCCAATGGGTTTAGGTCATTACTATTCATGTCGGGTCGGGTTAAAATCAGGTGACAAATCGAGTCGGGTCAAGTTATATATAGACATAGTTTATCTTAATTTAATTGATAATTTCATGTTAAAGCAATTTAGATATGTATTTATTTTAGTTTTAAGCTTAAAAACTTAAGATGAATATCAATTTGGCTTTACGTGGAATATTATTAACCTAATTTTGTTATCGGGTCAAACTCGAATTGAGTTAATATCGGGTCACAGGTCGGTTCTGGTCGGGTTCGGCTTAGGACAAATAAGGTAGTTTTCGGTTGAAGGTTTGTCCTCAGGTCGGGTCACACCATTTTTGGGATTTATCCGGTCGGGTTTCGTGGTCTGTGTTGGATTCCTTGGTCCAGCTCGAGTAGGAGGTACAAAGTGTCGCTATCATCCTCTCACATGTTTTATGTGAGGTGTCTATCGAAATCTGTTTCTTATTTATGGACTCTATCATTATCCTTTAATAGTTCAAAAGGTTCTCAGAACCGAGACCCCAAAATTTGTTTAGAGTCTAACTTACGAGCTAAATGTCCGCACATCCGAATATCGTTTATTTTATTTCGGTCATTTATTTACCTTTGGTTCGAATAGAAATCGTGAAGAACGCTATCAATGAGCTAAAAAAATATTCGTATAGAAAAAGTATAAGATATATGACCAATAAAATAAACAAAACCACCTAGTTCAATTTTCTTGTACATATTTTAAAACAAATTTAACCTTTATTTATAAATGTCCTAAGACTTATTATTAATATTAAGCTTCTCTTAGAACAGTAATATCGGTCTTATTATAAAAACTGATCAAATATACTTCTACTTGCATATATAACATAAATCTTTTATTAGCTCTAAACATCTTCCTTTTTATCTCATCTTTCATACTTCACCTGTTTTAAGCTCTAAACAGATATTATCATTTTAACCAGAATTTGCATCTAGCTAAGCCAATGGTAGAGCTAGGGTGTTAGTAGAGGCACTCGCCCCCGCTAAAAATTGAAAAAACCGAAGTTTTTAGTTGAATTATCGAAAAAATTTCAAATTTACCCTAAAAAATTACTTGTTCATTAAAATTACTCGTTCAATCCCATTAAAAATTTTCACCCCTAACTGAAAATCCTGATTCCGCAACTATGCAAAACTAAGCTAATGAAGTCGGTAGATGATCTTTTGCAATAATGATAGACATGAGGATTGATCAGACTAAAAGTTATGTGGAACAAAAGGTAAAAATGTCATGTGAATGTTTAAACCAACAAGACATGATTTTGACCACGATGATAGATAGATAAAAAAATCTTAAAAATCAGAGATGGAGAACTTTGTGGTTATTATCGTAGTTGATTGATACAATTTTCATAATACGTACGTACGTAGCTTTCTCTCACGTATGTTTCTAAAAAAACATGAATAAAATTGATGTTGACATTCATAACATGGAATTCAGTGAAAATGCTTCCAACTTTTGTCTTAAGTTGTGTTGATACCTTATGAATGTCGCCTTCCTTTCTTTCTTTCTCAAATTATTACTATTCAATTATTTCTACTATTGCTACTTGCTCCCTTCCAACTGTCTCATTCGACATGACAACCCTTGAATTAATCTCCTATATTAATATGGATCAAGTCTACTAATATCCGTTTTAAATAAAAAACGGTTATGGTTTGTTAATTCTTTTCGACTTCATTCAACTTATTTCAACCTATTTTAATTCAGTTTAGATTAATTCAGCTCTAATCTGTTTATCTCACCTCACTTTATCCATGCAGTCTAAAAGAATAGGGTCAAATTAAGTATGCTAACTGAAATAAAAAGGAGGATACTTAGGGATTATAAAAGATTTATCCTATATATACATGAAAATGAGATTGTTAACCCATTTTTTTATTCTTAAAGAAGGATACTTTTGCTTTAAGAGAAATAACTTTATTTGATTATTCTGCTACTGAATACAACTATATCGTTATGTATGGCTTTTTTTTATCACGTAACTTTTATGAAACGGTGTTAAGATAAAAGAAATAATGAAATTGACTCACATAATAAGTTTGTTCTTTTATTCAGTTTCTAATTCGATTGTTTGTAAATGAGTCTGATATTTTGCTAGATAAATTAGTTTCGTAAAAGAAAAGCAATACTCTGTATATGATCATCTATAAAAGGAACTAAAGGAACTTTCAAATTGTTTTCAATTCTCACAAAATTAACCGTAACTCAGTTGAAAAATCAGAAAAAAAAAATGAGAATTTACTTTATTACATGACATTTTACTTGAAAGGTTATTTTCTATGTAATTTTGATATTACAGAAGAAATCCTAGTTATAGTTCCATACTTTAATGGAACTTAGGAAGATATTAGGATTCTCTTCATTTTCTTTCACAAACTCATTTAATAGTATTTTTTCTTTCAACATCTATTATGCCTTTGTTTTTATGCATAAATTTAAAATTGTAAATTGTTGCTAGAATGTGATCTACACAATTGAAAGAAAATGTACTCTTCATTTCTTTTCAGGAAATGGACTTTTTGTGTGAGTTAAACATGTTCAAGTTGTCCTTTATTAACGCTATGTATGAGAAAACTAGTTTAAATTGTAAATAAAATTTTAAAAGGTTGTTAAAATAGTTGAAACCAAAAAAGTTAGTTACGGATTAATTAATAACTAATAAAGTAGTTGATTAATCTTGCATGTCGTATCTGCTAAAACTAACTAAAAAGATAACTGATATTTGATAAAATGATATATAAAGGCCTTTTTTATAGGCATAAGTGGAATACAAATATGACACAATACTTCTTTTGCCAAAAAAAAAAGAAGTTACTTATGCTTTGTTTGTCAAGACAAATAAGCTACCTTATTTTTGAATAAGCGTTTGATAAGTAGTGTTATTTAACCAAACAAGTTAGGTGAAATAAAAAGTTACCTCGGGTAGCATGTGAGCAATACTTAATTACTTCTATATCTTATTATGTCATTTTACTAAATAACAACCACCATTTTAACTAATTTGCCAAAAGTATAATCACCTATCTTGCTATCAGCTCCTAAATATCAGTTGTCTCTTTAGCTATTTTTTTTAGGGCTCGGTTACCTTTTTAGTTTCACCTATATTTTCCAGGTTTCAGTTTACTCTTGATTATTTTTTTTACCAAACTAATCCTTTGAGTAATTTTCAGCTACCTTAAATTAATTTCGACTAGTTGAAACTCTGCTTACCATATACTTGTAAGAAAAAAATAATAAACTTAAATATTGATCAATGTTGGATATATGTTGACTAACAAACTTAACTTAAATATTTGTTGAATATATGTGAGAAATATTTTAATCAAATGTATTTAGATTTTACTTTTAAGGGAGTATTAGTAAGTAATGTTATGTCTATCTGACACTGTTAAATCATGCAAATAGACCTGAAACACACGGAGGAGAGAGAGAGTACGCTTTATAAACTTTACAAATCCAAGAAAATTTACTCTGAAACCAATTAAAAGTAGAGAAAACAGTCCACTAATCATCGACTTATTAAGTGAAAAACTCTCTTATCTTCTATCACGATCACAATATTTCATTATTGGGGATCATTTTATGTTGTTTAAGAACACCTCTTACTATAATATCAAAACTAATTCTTAAAACTTGACATCATCAAAATTCATTTAAGTTTCATTAATGGATAGTATAGCAATTATACCCCACTTTTACAGAAAGAAAATAAAGACTACTGAAACTATTCTGTCTAATAAGTACTCCGTAAAAGTTATATCATGTTAGCTCGTCGTCCTTAAAACAAGCTCTTCGTGCAACTTTTTCGTAAGTCTCTCTTAAGAAGATACTATCCGTCTTAAATTTAAGACGAGTTAAGTACATTGTACATACTATTTTATGTAAATAAAAAAGCATAGGAAAAAATAATATATTTGTCTTATAATATACAAGTAGGGTAGGCTCTGTTTGGCATGATATTTCAGGTACCTGATTTGGTCAAAGTAGTTTATTTGACCAAAATTTCAGGTATCTTATTTTTCTGTAAGCGCTTGGCAAGTAACTTATTTAACCAAATAAGCTAACTGAAATGAAATGCTACCTAGAGTAGCATTTGAGATTTCAGGTACCTGATTTGACTTGATTTTCCTTTTTTACCCCTTAAATCAATACCGCTAAATAATTATCAAATCCTTTTATGTAATTTCATCAAAATCAGTTACCTTTTCAGTTAGTTTGTCAAACATCTTTTTATATAATCAGCTACCTTATCGGTTCCTAATTTGCAGTTACCTTATCAGTTAGCTTTTCAAGTTTCATTTAGAGCTTTTCAATTTTCAGCTACTTTTTCAGTTAGTTTTACCAAATAGAGCCTAATACTTGACTCGTTTTAAACTTAATAAAAATAATACCCTCTTAAATAAGAATTTGTGATTTTAAATATCGTAGAAACTAGAAATTCGAATCTGGTTTATTCAATCATATGATAGATTGTATTAAAAATTTTATGGTCTAGTAGTTTGGATATTGTGAAACTCCCGTCGCTCTCATTAAATCAACGATACACATATTTTTCGTTTAAGCCAAGCAGAAAAAACGACTACTTGGTTGTTAGAGCTGTTTCATATTGCCCCACCCCTACTTTGTTTAGTCTACCCCTTCATCTTCCTCAACTCGAGGTCTTATAATATATGGTTAGTGGCAGAGTCAAGATTTGAAATTAACGAAAAAAATCCAGTCGGCGTAAGTAGATGGGTGATAATTGATAGTATAAAATAAGCCCGAAAACAATTCAAAATTTTAGATAAAATTTCCGAATTTTTATTCATCAGCGCCCTGTTAGGCTGTTACCCCTCGCCTAGCTAACTAAATAAAACAAGTCTCATACCGACCGGTTTAACAACTGATTTATATAGATTCTTGGGTACACCGGGTATACCATGTCATCCTACACCCTACTGGCCTACCCAATCAGAATATTAAAATTGAATAAATTCTCCATAAATAATAGAACATAATCTTAATAAAATAAAAACTTAGGCATCTCATTAGCTAGGGTGTACGATATTCTTGTACACCCGGTAGACCTTAGAATTTTTGCTGATTTATATGTTAGTCGGTTGGTACTATTACTTAACGACTCATTTATATGTCAGTCGACAAATTTCAGTCGGTACCGAACCCATTTCTGGTAGTGGCTAGCTCCACCACTATCTGAGGATAATAAATCGTTTATGATAATAAGAAACTGTGTTAAAATGTGACCACTTTTTAACATAAAATTATCACTTTTTCTGAAGGCGAACATACGTCATTTACATGATATTAATTGGGTATGATCTATTGATCTACAAAGATACTACGTATAAAACAAGTTTAGAATTTGGTTCCCTTAATTATAGTAACTTCTTGCCTCATCATCAATAATTAAGAGAGCCGAATAAATTAGTGCATGGGACTGCAATTTAGCAAGTGATAAGGAGATAATAAAAGGTACTCTTACAAAGACGAAGCTGTGTTTATAGCCGGTAAAGTCATGAAAAGTAATGCGCATGACATTTTTAACATGTTAAATTACCTTACAATTCCCTCTCAGAACACAAAGAAGAACAAGACCATACATGATTTGTATCTAAATCATCTCACCATCAATGTCGAGAATTCATACAATTAACAGTTCCAAACTTCCAATCGATAAGTTAATTACGTCGTTGGCTAAAGGTTTCGGATTATTAATACCAATTTAATTCACAAAAAAAAAAAAAATGGAAATTTGAAGGAACAACATTAGTAAATAGAACTAACATTCAAGACTTTATACATGAATTAATTGGTGTTTGGTCTAGTTTGAGAGTACAAACTTGTACTCCATTGGGACTGACCTATGAATTGCTACTTTGATTAATTCTCAACATCATCATCATCAAATGAACTCCAGAACAATCAACACATTTATTATTTTGAACACAGAGTCTTATGAGAGACGGTCTTTATCACTATTCCAAATGCTCAAATGAAATTACAACATTGAAGTCATTAATCCAACCAATGAGATTAAAAAATTCATTATTAAAACCAAAAATCATCAAATTAAATCATCATATAGTATCAAAGTACAAGATTACACCAACTAGTAACCCAATAAAAAAAATATTAATTGGGCACAAACATAATTGTTAAAAATCTCCTTTTCCACATATGGTTTCATGATGATTTACAGATCCTTGTAATTAATTAACACTCTCCCCCTCATTATTTTCACCAAAATTATGAATTTAAAATGCCACTAATTCTCAATTAAAAAACGATTCTCTAAAATACTCTCTCAATCCCAATCGTTTGCTTACCTTTGATTAAAATATTTCTCATAATGAATATAAAAGGAAAACAAATGACTGATACGGAAATAGTAATAACCAGCAAATTAAATAAACAAAATAAAATAATTCTAGGAAGGACGAAACCTTTGTCTACATGAATAACAAGTAATCTCTCCCATGCAAGTAGTAGCACTATCCCTTAACCTCTCAGCCTTAGCAACCTCCTCACGTGCCTTATCCCACATGGCACGTGCCCGAGCAAACTCAGACTGAGCCAACTCAATCTCAAGCCGAGTAAGTTCTCTAACTCGCTCCGCGTAGGCGTTCTCAATGGCAGCTAGCCGAATATGCTCGGCAGCTTGCCACTTGAGAGCGTCTACGCAGTCGTAATTGGAGGAGGATTGATCATGGCTCATACGAAGCTGGAGGTCGAGTGAGGGGTCAACTTCATGGGATTCAAAAGGGTACAATGGTGGCTTTGAAGATCGACGACGATGACGATGTTGTTGATGATGATGATTAAGCCAAGGAAGAGCACGTGAGGAGGAGGGTGCAGGAGGAGGAGGAGGTGGTGGGGGTGGCAGAAGTTGAAGCTCTTTTTGATGATCTAAGTCTTTTTCCATGTGGGGTGGAAATAAAAAGTTTTTTTTTTTGGGTTTAATAATATTTTTTTATTTTTATTAATTTGAAAAGAAATTGAAAAATAAATGGAAATGTAAAATGGGGTGTTACTTTTGAAACAAGGACAAAAGGAGGATGTTCTTCTTCTACTGGCCCTAATATAAGAAGGAAGGTGGTAAGGTGAAGCTTTACTAGTATGTGTAGTAGTGGGGGGTGCCAGAACTACTGGGGTCTATATATATAAAGCATGGGCTTAGGAGTGAAGGCACGTACCTTCCATTTACTATTTTGCCCCTTGGTGCTACAGGTCGCAAATGGGTCAATTGGGTTAGATGTAGTTTGATTAATTTGGGACGAGTTAGTTCGAGTTTGTCATATATACGACGAGTCAGGTTGGGTAGGGTCTTACTCTTATTTGTGCCCAAACCTAACCAGGAAGAAAAGAAAAAAATAATGTCTTTTTTTTTTTTTACAGCGGTAAAGAAAGTGTTTTACATAGAGCACTTAGGACGCGGTAGGTCCGGTGCTACTGCTACATTATTAATACAAAAACATAAATTTAAACTAGGGGTGGGGAAACTTAAAATATGAGGTTTCTTAGAAGTGTTGTTGGGGTAGCATATTGAGGATGTCAATTCTTTTCTCTTCTTCAGTAATTGAGCTTTAAGAGAGTATCTGCAACAAGACACACTCACGTCACAAGAACGTGGAAATTCACCTGTGAAGATATAAACATTGTGTCTTGGAGATTTTTCTCTTCGGCTTTGAACTCTTCTTGATTGTCTTCTAGCATGGAACATTTTAGCAACCTTCGGCTTCGATGATGTGAAGATGAAATATGGAGGTTGATAAGAACTACCTCCACAAGGGCCGCCTAAAGCCTGGTTGTCGACGAGCTCACCAAATAAGCTTGAAGTAACTTCTTCAACCGACATATCACCGTCAAAAGTCTTGTTAGAGGCCACTGAAGATAAAGGCAAAACATCACTTTTGGTCTCATCTGCCACAGTAGTCGGAGTACCAGCCCGCAAACCTTTTGTCCTTTTCCGTCTTTTTCTTTTCTTATTATATGGGATGACAAAAGATGTATCAGGCTCCTTGGTACATGGATTAAGAACCCAGATCTTCAAAGTTGATAAGTGAAAAGTCTGGAAAAACCTCACTTCCTTACCATCGAGGAGTTTGTTATAGGTACACCACACCCATCAATGGTTAACACTGAGTGTCCTCTGCCCTTTTTACGAAATTGAAACATTTTCTTATCCGTGCCATGGGAACCCCTCTTCGAGTCACTGTTGGGGTCATCCTCATCTACAGACTTAGACTTAGCCATAGCACTACCATCAAAACTACTAGAGACCTTACTTGTAGAGGACGACACAATAGTAATACAAGATTGTTGATCCGAAACAATAATCAAGCTTCATACCACACTTCTCTAGGCGATTGGGTAAAACTTTCTCCGAATAGGCTGCTGTTCAAATCAGAAAGACCAACTCTAGAATTACAGTCAGAATCACTACCTGTCTCTCTCAGAGTTTTCAAAGGGGACTCGTCACCATAGGCCTGGACTTTACCATTTCCGGTTGGGTCTTGCAAGGGATGTTCCTCAATACTCCTCTTACCATTCAAATTAATAGCAAGGCAATTCTTAACAACACACAACTCCCTAAGAATGTCCTTATTCTTAGGCTCAACCAATAAAGCCGCTTCTAAATCAGATTTGGCTTCTAAAAATTTATTCAACTTCATGAAAGCTAATCCTCTTCGGAAGAGAGCCTTAATATTTTTGGGGAAAAAAGACAAGACTATAGAACAATGATCCTTTGATGCCTCATGTTCACATAGCTTTAAAGCACAAGCGGCCAAATTTAAGTTTAAAGAGACCCAAAGTTCAGACAAAAAATTAGTGTCATAGTTATCCTCCATGCCAACAACAAGACTTAGAAGCTTACAAGCTTCATCATAGCAAGACGCAGCAGCTCCAAAGCAATTCTGTTTGTAAAAATTATTACCCTTATCCTTCAAATCCTTTATTTTGGGAATAAGAGATCCCTTTGTCTGCATAAGACAGTTCATCATATCCCATCCCTCACCCTCAAAGAAGTCCTCAGTTAAATGGGAACAAGCAAAATATTTGAGAAACTTAACACAAATTAGATTTGACGCCATAATAGCAAACAATACCACCTTTCCCAACTACTAAACAACACCAGAAAAGGAACCACAACCAGTACAAAGAGAAACACAGTAATCAAAAACCACCCCAGTTAAGAGACATAAAACAGTCGATTAAAGTTTATTGAAACTACACAAAACTATTAACAACCACAAGGAAGGGAGAAAGATATCACCGGCAGTGATGCACAAAGCACAGACCACTGAGGAAGAAAACGCCCAAGGAAATCGCACCAAAAGATGGAGAACGCGACACTCGATTGAAAGTCAATCGACCTTGAAGAAGCAACCAAACTGACCGGATGACCAGAAAATCCCTTTTATTGCACCTAGACAATAAAAAACGGAAAACGAAAACAACTGAAACTCTAACCAAAAAACTGTGAAGAGCAGAAACTGATTGGAAGAAGGAAAAAGCCTCGCTGGCGACCAAGGAGGCAATCGGAGAAGTCGTCGGCGAGGAGCTAATCGATTTTGGAATTTTAGGGATTTTTGGGGTTTTTTGGTACTTTCTCTCTCTTCGTGAAAATAATAACATCATTTGATAGTGTTGAGTTGAAATTCCACCTTTTCACATGTATGAGGTGGTGAACCCTAAATATTTTTATTTCCATTATATGTGTTCTACAAAATAACATTTTTAGAAAAAAAAAACCCTAATATCACACGGACCTGTAACACCCATCTACCGAGGAGCCTTAACAAGAYCTTCCTCAATAGACAAAGGCATTACCATCTCGGTTTCCTGAGGCAAGTAATAATCAAACGTCGATAAAAGACCAATTAAATACTTTTACATGTGATTACAAGATTGTAAAGAAAAAGGTACAACTCGTATCATAAACTATGTGACTATGACTCCGTCGTCGTGACTCGTGATAACTTGTCCCTCCGACTCCCAGCAAGACTTCCAAAGACAACCTGTCATACCAAA
>VHZZ01000669.1:150899-173009 GCA_009801015.1 Silene noctiflora
CTCAATTATTGGGGCATTTTGGGCCAGAGGAGATGTAGTTCTGACGGAAATTCCGTCAGTATTTTAGTTTTACTAACGGAATTTCCGTCAGTATTCGTCAGTATTTTTTGCCGCCATTGACTTTGTCAACGCGCCAACATTTACTGACGGTTGGTGACGGATTTTCCGTCAGGATTATTTTCCTGACGGAAAATCCGTCAGTTTTCCGTCAGTTTCCCGTTTTCACTGACGGGTTCATAATTCCGTCAGTATTTCCGTCAGTTTCCCGTGTTTTTTTTGTAGTGCATTTTCTGTGTCTTTGGTGTTGGTCGGTGTTGCATGTTAGGCGGTGGTCCTGGGGGGTTATCGTTTGGTTTTGGAGTCGATGCTGTTTTTTTTTTGTGTGTACTGGGTCACTGCGTCATTCACCTCATTTATGTTGGGTTCTTTGCTTTGGGGTTGGTTTGAGGTCACGGTTGATGGGGCTTTTTCTATCGTCTTTAGATGTGCTTGGTAGGGTGGAGTCGGGTTTGGGCAGTGTTGTTGGTTAGTTTGGATGCGGTGGTTTCCAGTTTTATCTTATGTCTAATCTCTGTTTTTTGTATCTCTTGTTTTTTCGAATAAAAACCTTCTGTTGGCTAAGGGTGTCATGTCCCTTAATATTGGGGTGGTTACTCGTAGTATCGTGTTTTTGTTAATCGCATTGGTAACTTTTCATCTGGTCTGTGTTGTGTTCATCTCGCCTTGTAAGATGACGTTGGTTTGGGAGTTGATCGGTGTGATTTCTTTTTCGTTTTTTTCTACTATTTTATTGTCCTTGGCTATAAGGTTCTTGTTCGCGGTGAAGATGTTACAAGGTGTAGGAGATTCATCTCCTTTGGAGGTCGCCTTTCGTGGACGGCATTCCGCCTTTCTTTTCTACGTCCTTGTGGCGTAAGTACACCTTGGTCTTTCTTGGCGGTCCGGATGACTCATTTGTTCTCGGAAGATGTGAGACATGTAAAGAAAAGAGAGGTTGAAGTTCGTGTTCAGCAGTCCGTTCGCCGCCAACACGCTTTTCCTTACCAATGTATTTACCGTTTTGCTTTTGTGTGTTGTTTAATTAAAATAAGTGCATTTGACCAAATGAGTCAAATGTCGTTTGTATAAAACCTCTTTTTATCGTTGCCAAAAAAAAAGAAAAAAAAAGGGTTACAATACTATAGAGAAAAAGTACTTCACATCCAATTCACATTCTCTTAATATCAATTCACAGTGTAGAGATTATATATGTGTGTACCTCACGTCTTTTATCATCTAGATTCTTTTTTTAGACATTTGCCAGAAGTGTCGGAGGCTCGATTGTGAAAAAGTTCGGATGAATTAAGATTGATGTGGTTTTTGTTACCTAAAACTAAATATCTTGATTCTTTGTTTACTTGTTTTTCAAAATATGGAGAGCAAAAATTTGAAATCTTTTTAATAAGCTAAGCATTGCAGATTGAACTTTCAATTCTCACTTTATTATAAACATTTTATTTTAAATGGTTCAAGAACTTAACATTTACATTCAAATAAAATAAAGAACAATAATCATTTTTCTTTTAGTTCGATTATTACTAGTATAACGAAAAAGTAAAAGTTCACATTAACTACATTTTAATTAAAAGGGATACATTCATCTTTATTTAACATGATCGCTAATTCTCGCATTGTAAAGTAAGTGGACTGATAAATGCTTCATTAAATTCAAAATGAAGGAGAATAAATCTTTTCCAGCTTTCAAATGATATTTTCATCATTGCAATCTTATGGTCTCATATCATCAATTCTTATAGTTAGGGAACTAACACAACTCTAAAAGAGCTAATTTTAGTTACTGGATTTCACGCACTATTCAGTAACAAATTCCTTATAACAACAGGTAATAACCACTTCATTAAAACTTGATAAACGTGACTATTCAATCCATGTAACTTCAGCTCATTAATTTGGATCACGCATCTACTCAAATCGGATACATATACATTTAGAAAAATTCAAACTAGAGCCTCATTTACCCAACACCTTTTTTTTAGTCTTATTAAGGGTGTAAGGAATTTTTTTTGCATATCCCTACGTGTTCTAATATGTAACTTCTAACGATTTTCAAAGGTTGACAAGACTTTTTGCGGTTAGGGACCATCAACTGATTTACCCATTACATTAATAATTTTATGTGTTAATCAATTTCTCAATTTTTTAACTATTCATCACATGATCAGACAGTCTCTGATAATGAATATTGTTTAAGATATTTCAATAAGGAAACTCCTAAAATATATTTTGTTTGAAAAACCCAGTCTCTAACTATTTCAACTCTTTAAATTCATCATTAGTATTGTTAATTATTGGCTGAAAATGCTTAAACCTTTTGCCACAATTCATGATCAGACAGTCTCCGAGAATGGATGTCATTCTTATCCTTTTTTTGTAAAAAACACTTATTTTATCGTAATTGGTGATCCACTGGTAAAATTGAGGGTGACATTCAAACATACTCACTTTATTTTCATGGAGAAGATGAAAAGACTCAGTTTTTTCATGCAAAATAACTTGTAGTGGACCATTCAAATAACATCACATAAGCAAAGAAATCACTTATTATCACAAGAGGGTGTTTTTCATTTGGAAATTAAACTTCTGTTTATGAAAACGCCGTAAGTGAATACAACAGTTTGCAACTATTAAGTTCGGAAATCAAATGGTGTCGTTTGATTACCATGGTGGAAGTAAACTCCCATCAATTTTAAAAATACATAACTAATTTTTTTACCCGTAAAAATCACGGGTGTCTTTGAGGTAACTTGGCTAAGCGAACACTTATATAAAAATTCTTTAATTTGGTGAAAGATGTTAACACATTACTTAACTGTAGAATTGGTATATATAAAGTATAATAACCCATGTATCTTGGTGAAAATCATCAAATATCTTAATATATTATCTCAAATGAGATAAGTTGTTATATATATATGGTAGATGTTGATGTATCACGGTAAATTGCACTATTTAATTAAACATTATAAATTATGATACTACAATAAAAAATTCCATAGCTCTTTTTCATTATTTACAGGTAAATGGTAAGTTGCGAGGGTATTGACACTTGGCACTTGGCAAGTTAGTGCTTGACTGAAAATGGGTGGCGGGGTTTGTGGTAGAAGTGTGAGGGAATGAAAGCGTTAATGGTGGGGGCGACACTTTTTTTTTGTCTTGGTGTTGGTTGAGTATTACATTATTTTTGCTTTAATTTTTTACAGTTTACTTTGTTTTTCTATTTTTTTATTGTGCATGGGATGTGTTTGATTTTTTATTTTCTTTGCTTATCTTTTTATTCCACTACAGTACATTTTTTTTTGTTTGATATTTTTTTTTTCAGTTATTTTTCACTCTTCGCAATACAATTTTTTAAAAATATTTTTCCAATACTTCATTTTTTTATTGTGCGATAATTTGACTTTAGAAAACTTCTTATTACACTATATTATCCTTACAATTGTATAGGGTGAAAGGTAGGTACATATTCCCAAAAGAAAAAAAAACTCTTTGACATATTATAAGAAATGTATGCAATTTAATTAAAGTGAGGAAGTTTATAACAAAAAGTGGGAGTTTCATATATAAACAATTTAGAACTAGGGTGATGTGATTTTATTTTTCATTTGACTTATCCTAACAATTAACGTCGGAATTTAAAAGTTAGTTTGGATATTGATTTTGAATTTTTGTTTATTATATCAAAAAATTAAAACGCCAAAGTTAAATGTTTTTTTCGCTATTATTAATTTGCATTTAACGTTTACAAAAATTCATTTGTTTCCCGTAAATTACGTAAAATTAGAATGATGTGATTTTTATTTGCCTTTATCTTATTCCAACAATAAACGTAGAAATTTAAAATTAGTATGTATTTTTATTTTTGATTGTTGTTTAATTTATTTTAAAAATAAATAGGCTAAAGTTTAATGTTTATTATTCTATTTATCTGCATTTAATGTTTAAAACTTCATTTCTGTTTTCCTTTTTCTCTCAAAAATAAGAATTGATGATGCGGCTTTATAATTTACTCTTAAATAGTTGAATAGTGAAAAGTGAAGTTTTAGTTTGCCTTTTTATTATATTTATAGATTATAGATTATAGATTATAGATTATAGATTATAGATTTATAGAATTGGACAATTCATTTGGATTGTTTAAATACTCCATCTGATCCACACAAATGGTAACACTTGTTTTATCACACTTGCCGAGACACGTTTTGCAACGTGAATATCTTTAGTTACACATTATTAAAAATTATAAAAATTTGATATTTTTATAGCATTTATGACGATGAATCAAAAAAGATCTCACATGACTATATTTTGTCTTAGAGATTAAGAATAATATCAAAGATTCCTTACGATCATAAATAGTGCCAAAAAATAAGTGTTACCATTTGTGTGGATCGGAGGGAGTACATAGTATCAAAACCAAATAATACTTCACAAACGGCAGCACAAATATGTAAATGTATCAAACAAAATAATACTTTATCGTCATGGTCAATTGTTATCTTTTTTCTTTTTGGGGTGTATTACTCAATTATTATCTATTTCTATTTTTAGAAAGTTTTACACAAGTGGAAATGTGAGATACCTCTTTAATCATTCATTATTTTTCCGCATTTTCTTTTTATTATTTTCTTATTTTTGTGTCACGGTGAATAGATAACAAATAATCAGACGAAATACACATACATTATTATTTTTTGTAAAAAGTCAAAACTTTTGTAATATTGAATTAACTCTTAAGTAATAATATTAAGGTTTAGGGAAGAGGGTCTAATAATTAAGAGGCACGTGCGTTGAATCTTTAGGGCTTTTGGGCCTTTAGATAAGTTAATTCACTTTTTAGTGGGCCTAAATATTGTCGGCCTTCGTAATACAAAAAGCAAACTTCTCCTTTCCTTTGGGTCAGCTTAGCACGTGGGATGTGTACATAAGTGGAAAAGATGACTATATAATTAATTAGACATTAGACATTGATTTATCCTTAATACATTTTCGACCGTCGATTTGTCGGACCCGCATCGATGTCGTTACATCTCAACCCTCGGATTAAAAGAAATAAAATTACAAAAATAAAATCAAGGGATTAGCTTCTTTTTGGATGATATAAAAGGCGTCATGTACAACAAAGACGAAATTATTTTTTTGACTTTGTTTATTGTGGAATTTTATTTATTATTATTATTATTATTAGGTGTGATTGATCATAAATTGCCTTGATGGATTGATCCTCCGAATCATGAATTAGTCAGACAATCCTCTTTATGCACGAGATAAAGAGCCTACTTAGACATTTAGTTATAGCACAAATTGATCTTTGTCCTATTTCACATCCAATTTTATATAAAAGTTTGTATAAAACCGATCATTAGATTTTAACCATCGGCTCTTAAACTTTTGGTTGAGATGGTTTCTTGATGTGATATTAGAGCCAACGTGCCCAGAAGGTCACGGGTTCGAAACTCACTGCACTAAGTCCAGAACCCTTGCGCCTCAGCCTGAAACTAGATTTTTAAAAAAGATTATATGACTAATGCGTTTTTTCGGCTAGCTTATGATAGAAAAGATGCACAAGCTAGATCCCTCGATCGAGCTTATGCTTATCATGATGGTGATCGTGATCGCCTTTATTGATCGTTCTCGACGATTAGATCTTCGACGCCCGGGCTTTGGGAACTTCGACCACTATTGACTACTAAATCCAAACATTTGTGTCACAAACAATTGACGGGATTTGACGTTGACATGCCAAATTGGAGCTGTTTCCGGCCAGATTCTCATTTGCTTAAGATAATGCATGAATAATGAAACATCCACTTTATTAATCCTAATATGTGGAAATTTAATTAAACTGATATCATTTAGGTATAAAACAATATTAACGTCAAAGTATGAGTTAGATTGATTAGCTATGCATGATAGGTAAATTAAACACTGGTTAAGGTGATAATATGTATATTAATTAAATTAATATTAACTAAAAAGATTACTCAAAAAACGAAACAAAACAGTACACGGAGAATGAATATGCGCGAGCTTGATGTGCATGATCTTCGCGTCATTCTGAATTCGCGAGATTAATGTGTTTTGTTAATTGTTAATTAGTATGTATACCATGATTATTATGAAAGCAGATCCGAACCCAGCTAAATGAAAAACGATGAAAAAAACTATTTAAAAAGATTGATTAATAAAACAAATTGATTGATCAAGGAAAAATAAGTTAGGATAACATCATAACTAATACTTTCTCTCATCTAAGTCATAGACTCATAGGTAACAGTTGTTTTATCATATTTGTCGAGACACGTTTTGCAATGTAAATATTTTTAGTTACACATTATTAAAAATTAGAAAAATTTGATATTCTTATAGCATTATGACTATAAATCAAACAAGATATCAATGACTATATTTTGTTTTATACTTTAAGAATAATATCAAAGATTTCCTACGACTATGAATAGTGTCAAAAATTAAGTGTTACCTTTGGTTTGGATGAGAGGAAAAATGAATCAGAGTATCAAAATTGAAACAAAATTAAAGAAAATAACTTTGAATTTTGAGCTAAAAGTTATGGAGGGTTTTGAAAACTAATCAAGGCATTTCTGAAATACAACCTAAAAATATACATGCATGACCAACCAACAAATTAAATCTCGTTTTCGACCGTCATAAGCTTGTGACGTTTTACAACTTTCTCTCCCACTTGTTTTTCCACTTTGCCATTACTTTAATCAGGTATGAGACTTAGAGGTCAAAGGTTTGTCATCGTCACAAATTTTAATTTGTGACGCCCAACATGGGCATGAGCCTATTAGTGTACGGGCCTAAATGCTGCAAAAGCTCAAGGCATATAGAATTCGCATAGTGAGAAATTACATATTTACATGTTAAGATTCGCAACCAAGTATATAAGGTTTTGCACTAGCCTTTACCTTTCTAAGAACGTTGTTTAGTGCGATTATCCTTCTGAGGCTTTTTTACGTAATTAGCCTTGAATTAACTAGGTTTAACTCAAAAACAAAGTTAAGATATTATAAAAATTAATAGTTACGGAGTAAATATATATAAGTAAATCTTATGTAATTTAGTAAATTATAAATAAATCTTATTATTATTATTATTATTATTATTATTATTATTTTGAAGGTGCATGCGATTGTTAAAGGCGAAGTAACTAATAATTCCACAGGTTTGATATGATTGTCCTATTTAAATGAAAAGTTTGTTTAAAACTTTTATCTTTTATTAAATACGAGTATATAATATAAAAAAAGTTTAAAGTGCGGAATAATCCCCTATCTACTAAAAGAATAGGAAAATTTCAAAATTTTCCCTTCAAAAATCATTTTTTAAATAGGGTAGCTAATAACATTTAAGTACATAAACTAAATAAGGAAACTAACTATTTATTTCATCAAATTATTATCTTTTCATTAAAATTAATTTTTTCATCAAATTATATTATTTTCACAAAAACTCTAAACGGTAAATTAATAAAAATATAAATAAATTTTTTATAAAACTATAAATTACTAAATTTTATTGATGCTATCATTTGAGAACAACGCGACTCATATTAGGTTTTGTTTTTATAAAACAACACTGTAAACCGTTTTTATATTTTTGTGACAAAAAACTGAGAGAATTTATCCTTTGAATTATTAGGTTTGTGATAAAATAAATATTTTCTTGAAAAAATACATTTCAACATGCTACTTATTTCTCTTTAATTAATTTTCAGTTCCAACTTTTTATTTCTCAAATCAAAATATAATGATGAGAAAAATGAACAATTAATTAGAAACCACTATTATATAATTAATTTATTAAAAATAAAAGACTCTATATACCATGCATTTATTATACGAGATATAAACTGATGATAGATATAAGATAATAGTCATAATATGGATGAATCATGCACAAGCTTAACCATATAACCCATAACTAAAGTGAGATGAATGCCAAGCAAAGGTACAACATTGTTATCCAATTACTAATCTAATCTCATGATGATCCCACCACGTCGAGAGGACCTACGAATAATAAGTTGTTAGTATGTATGCAACTATTCATTGTCTCTAATAAGATACTTTCATAATGTAGAAAAAAGCAACTTTTGTTAATGATTCTCTAATTTTGTTTAATAGTAAAATTAGGTTATTTAAGGTCTTATCCACCTTATTTTAAATTTTTAACTAGGGCTGGCTGCTGAGTAAATTAGGTCTGGATCGGTAAAACGGAGCAGGCCAAAGTATCAGATCATTTGGTCTGGATAATGAGCCGAACCCGGACCAAATTCTTTTAGGTCCGGTTTAGTTCGGGAATAGGTTATTTTAGGCCCGACCAAATGAACAGAACTGTATGGCTTTCACGTTTATTTATCGAGACTTTGTAAATGAATCGAATATTTTACGTTAAAATGTCATTATAAACTCAATTGTACTTAACTCATTTCTTCCATGGGTTAGTGGTGGAACGAGCGAGCAGACAATTGGCCGATTGTCATTTTTTTTTTTTTTTTGCATTGTCTCTCTTTTTGTCTTGTAATCTCTCAATCTTTTTTTAAAGAGAATGGAGGTCGGAGTCAGGTTACTTAGCTATATAAATCGCTTAATATCGATGCCTTGAACATCATGAAGCATTGAGGATTGAATTTCTTACCATTAAACATGTTAAATAGGTCGACGAAAGCGTTATGGGTCGAGTAAATAAGAATTTGGGTATTATTTGGATCAAAGGTACTTTGTGTTCGGAAAACACATGCTTATTCGTGTCGGGTTGTACGTGTTTCGGTTAGGATTTCGGTTGAAAGACGAGTTTCATTGTTTGTTTTTTACATTATAATTAATCATGCTTTCGTAAGATCGTATAGTATATTTTAACACTACCCGTTTTCGGAAACCTCTTTTGCGTTGGCCGTTCGTTTCATCGGTCATTAGCTGAACTTGCTAAGATACATGGCCCTATCATGTTTCTCAAACTCGGGCAACGTCCGACTGTTATGTTTTTTCTTCGGCCGCTGTCGTTAAAGAAGCTCTGCAGAAACATGACCTTACTTTCTCCAACATGAGGACTGTAATTCAAGCTGTTCAGGCAAACAACCAACATGAAAATTCTCTCATATTTCTTGCCCCAAGTCAAAAATGGCGAAATTTTCGAAGGATTTCTAGTTCCCATATATTTTCTGCCCGTAAACTTGATGCCAACCGAAGCATTCGAGAGAATAAGGTGAAAGACCTTAACTCATACATTCAAAATTGCGCGAACACAGGGATGGTGGTAGATATTGGACAAACAGGTTTTAATCTAGAATGTCAAAAACTTACCAGCAGAGCTGCCATATTTGCAGGCAACCGTCAGCGAAGTTTGAGCCTGAAAGGTTCATAGGATCGAAGGTGGATGTCAAAGGTCATGATTTTGTTCGCAAAATTATTTGAAAAGTTGGTTGAAACTTACCTAAGATCACGTACAATTCAATGGTGGATCTTAGGCTATGCTTGTTTGGGCTTGGCCCACCCCAGAAATTTATGTTATGTATAGTTTAGTGACTTTATTTGTTAAGCATCATTGATAATAGAGCTGGACTTGGGGCCAGTTCAGCACAGGTTGGGCTGAACTCGGGTCAGATTGGTGGATGGGGAGCCCGAGCCCACACTGCGGGCTAGGGTTGGGTCGAGCTGGGGAGTGGTGGCCCTAAATCGGCCCGGTTGAACGAAATGGGTAGAAAATGAAGCTGGTTGGGCAGGCTTGGGCAGTGTGGGACGGTCCGGCTTGGGAAGTAGGTTGGGCGGGCCATGAGAGCGAGTCAGTGGGCTGGAAATTAGAGGTACCGGTAGGGTGGGACGGGCTAGTACGAGCTGAGTTAACCTGCACTGTTGTCCAGCTCTAACTGATAATGTGGTCTGATGGTTTGCTAAATAACTTTTCAAAAGGAAGGTTGGGGTTCGATCTTCAATACCCCCATAAACTCTCTTTTCGGAGTTCTAAAAAAAGATTACACACTTACAATATTCTTACTCACTCATAAAACGCCGAATTTCTAAAAAATTATTGGAATTTGTCAAAATTGTGATCCTTCCATTCTTCTCATTTCCATACGTTTGTAACTTTTTTTAATGAAACGTATGACAATAAATAAAATGAATATTATTATAAATTATGTCGGAAATAATTTTGAGGTGTGCCTAATTAAGAAAATAATAATAATAATAATAATAATAATAATAATAATAATAATAAACTTCTTCTGAATCCATCGTCTATAACTTGTAAATTGTAATCGATCGCAAGAACAGATGGAAGTGGCACGACCCAGCATTGCCATGAACTATTTTAGCACGACCCAGTACTGCACGACACGCCATTGGCCATGCTCGAGCTAAAATTTACGAATAAAGACCATGTCGAGCCTAAGCACGACACGCTTTAGTACGGCCGCAGAATACTCAAAATACAAAGAAATAAGATTAAAGTGGAAGAATTGCTTGGGCATGTTCAAGCACAACTTGCTATGGGGTCGTGAGCCATGCATGGGCTGCCATTTCATTTCACCTACATGACACGAAGCCCACATTAGTGAGCCTGGGATTTGCCATTTTCTCCTCTAGACATGCTGATAACCTTACCCAGTATTGACCCGTTTATGACCCGACTCGACTTGTTTGCCACCCGTAGATCACCCAGCCTAAAGATGATCAGACATAAATTGTAACGGACCCGAACCCGTGACTGACCCACACAACTCAAACTCGATATGGCCTAACCCGCTTTAACTCGACCCGGAACCAACCCAAATGACCCGTTGCCACCTCTACCCCGGACGTTACCACCTGACGGGCTCAGACACACCTAATTACCAGACCTTGGAGAAAAGGGGAAAATGGAAGAGAAAAGAGAAAACGCAGAGGAGGGTGCTATTGTTCCTGTTACCGTTACGGAAATACCCTCCTCCTTACAATCTCACACCCAGGTATTCCCTCCAACCTTGTTTCTCATTCTCTATTCAATGTTCTATAATCCGATTTGTAATCGTACAAGTTTGCATTCTGTATGTTTGATCAAGTTACTGTGTCAATTCCAACATTTGGAGTGATGGTTTAGTGCCTTAGTGGGAATAGTGTCACATTGGCAGGAAGGGGGGTTGTGGAAGGTTTCGATTTCGGTATTTAGGATCTACTCGCTCCGTCCCGGTCAATTGTTGTCCTTTGGTTTTGGCACAAAGACCGAGTAAAGAGGAGGGGGCCAATAACTAAATGACAAGTGGACCAAATTGAGTATGAATGATCAAATTGCTCATCTACGTTTATTCTTAAAATAGAGAGGACAACAATTGATTGAGACACTAAAAAATGGAATAAACAACAATTGAATGGGACAGAGGTTTAAAGGATGGAGAATCGTGCCGAGTTAGTTATGTGAAGCCGCACTTGTATCTACTTATAACTTACTCCATCGGTCCGATCATTTATTTAACTTTGATTAAAATACCACTCACAAAATAAATAAATAAATAAATAAATAAATAAATAAACAAATGAATGGGCCGGAGGGAGTGCATATTTGAACTTGTTTAGTACAATGCACAGAATAGTTAGCTTTTCAGTGTCCCGGGACCCTGAGGTCTTCTGCATAGATCCGTTAGTGGCTCTTGAGCCCTTGCCTATTGATGTATGTAGTTTGTAGTGGCATGAATAAGATTGGTTTTCGTTCAGTCAGCTTTGTCTATAGACAATCGTTACTTAGATGTTCTTTAGCGGTGGTTAGTATCCTCCTGTTAATGGGCAAAGATAAATGAACGCCGGCTCAGCATTGCATTAATTCATATCCTGAAAAAGTATGAATCTTTTGTTTTGAAACTTTCTGGTTGCAGTGTATAAATCTGCTTAAAAATTTGAATGTTCAGGATAACCAAAGACATTGTATTCTGTGTGCAGTAAAGAGAGAAAACACTTGAAATCAAAATCATACACTTGTTGTTTGAGAAGTTACTAACCGTTTCTTTGGGAGTAAATAGTAGAACGAATACTGAGCTAGTGAGCTGTTAAGATGTTTCACATGCTGTAAAATGGGGATTCTCTTCTGCATTGTTTGGATATGAAAATAGGAGGGAAGGGAAGAGGAGGGAAAGAAAGGGAGGGGAAGTCGAGGGGAATGTACCAGTATTATGATTGTTATCACTCAAATTCTTTCTTATGTTGGAGGGATTGTAACTTTGTAAAGTTGTCTTGTAATAGGGAAAGTATTCATCGATTTCATGCAACTGCGATTTGTTAACCACACAAGGGAATTTGTTTCCACCCTCTATGTCTTTTGGTTCAAACAAAGGGTAAATGTTTCTTCTACTAAGTGTTGTATTCTAACATAGTGGGTTTGAAGTGATCTAAATCATCTAATATTACAAAATTGCAATTTGTCATGAATCTCGTGATTACTGTAAGTATTAAAGTATTGGACGATTGCGTACGTCATTTTATACCCATTAAAACCATGGGAAACTTTCCACTACTCCTATTGCTTTGGGGGACAAAATCACAACCTCCCTGTATACACACAAACATACTACATCCTTCCCTAAAAAAAGCTGGTGTCTAAACCTGACATGGGTATGTGTACAAGTGTCTCACTTTGCATGAAAAATTCTCATACTATATTATTTTGCTCAAAATGAAGTGTTCGATTTTTATACCCACATCTGACACGGGTACGCGAGGTCATATAAAGAGTCGAAGTTACATAGGTTACAAACTATTTCTGTACAATGGAACGCTGTACGTAATATGAAGTAACTAAGAAACAAACACTGTTTTCTTCTCTGAACATATTCCACATGAGGATTTTTTCAACGTTGCTTCTACTTTCTGCTGTATTTTGTCAATTGTTTTATGTCCAGCGGATGGTTAATAGTCCGTTCTTATATTGCTATATTTGAGAGATATTTATGTAATAAGCATCATGCTGTCATATGGTTTATTCCTCACAGGTGGTTAAACATGTCAATCGGGGTGAAAATCCAGCTCGCTTTCAACGTACTGATCAATGGCGTCCAGTTTATTCATGGTTAGAGTCATTAGATTTGGATGATGTTATCGGTTCCAATGAGATATCTGACTGGCTGGCTGCGAACCCTGAAGTGTATGATCAGTTGTCCGTACGACACTCCCGTCATCATCTGATGCACTATGTTAAGAAATGTCACATCAAGATACTCAAGAAAAAGAAGGTAATTGGTATTATCGGATTTTATCTTGACTTCATTTGAAAAAAAATTTCTACTTTCTAGTAGCGAATGTGTTTTTGGTTGTCCTATCAAGTTTGACTTTCTAAACTTTGAAAATTTGTTGAATAGGGCAAGCAGTTTAAGCCTAATTTAACAGCTCATAGGAATGTGAATCATCTTCAACCGTCGAATATGTCAGCTTCTATCTCCGGTATGTTAAACAACAAAGTTAGTCCTTTCTTTTATGAGATAAGTTCTAGTGACTACTCTGAAAAAACCAAAAGATAACTTCGAGTGTAAAAGGTTACATATGCTCTTAGCAAGCCTTTTTTTTGCATATAATCCATATATAGTTTCATACTTTCATAGAGATGCATGCAGATTGTAGATGATCAAACTTCTGGTTTTATTCTTTTTTGCGTGTTATCTTCTGGTTTGATTCTATTTTGCGTATTATTTAGGGAATTATCTATGTTAACCTCGAGTTCACTTTTCATAGATGTCACTCTCAACTATGAGCTTTACCGTCATTGCTTTTGAAGGATTTTTTCCCATAAAGTTTGGATGGAAAATTAACACTTCTGGACTTGTGTAATTAAGTTACAATAGGTAAGAAGTAGTCAGCTTCATAGTACAAATGTAATTCACTCGTAATTGAGTGTTAAAGTACTCTGGGAGGTGTATTATAATAAACATAATGTTCCGGTTCGTAAAGTTCGTTTCGTTGATTTTTGATGCGTAAATTTAACATCAAAATTTTATTAGTAAACTACCCTGAAATATAGAAAATCAAACATTATAATCTTGTTAAAGACTCTTCATAAAGGACGATAACAAATAACCAAACTAAAATACAAGCCAGATATAATGATAAATGCAAAACTTACTATTTTCTCATCTAAATGAATATTACGTTATACCCGTCATCTTCTTTTGGAAACGAAGCCAATGTCAAACCTTAGTAAATTCTTATGTAAATGAATATTTATTGTGGATCTAAGCGTTTAAGCATGATGTTCAACCCTAGCCAATCTTTGAAATTCCATATCCACACAACTAATTAATTTGCTAATTTTAGCCATCCAACACGAATTCAGACAAGCTAATGTGTGTTGGTCCGTTGGTGAAACTTGTGTGCAAGTAAATTGCAGATCACTTTAGTGCACAATTCGTAGGCTACTTGAGCGAATCCAAAAACTTAAGGATTAGTTCAGTATTCGAACCAAAATTTCATTTACAATTAAATCGTTATTTCTTCTGTCCCCACCCTTCCTAGGACACTATCCGTCCTCCTTTCACATTCCCAATGGCACAGCCACCTTGTCTCCTATCAACCTCTCCCTCACCGCCTCGCCTCTCTTACTACCCTCCAAACCATTGCTACGGAGTCCCTACAGATTCTCTCTCAAATGAAACACCAGGAAAGACATCCGCTGTATTCGATATCCTTCCTCATTTACATTACAACCTTTCCCCCACTTTGTTCTTGCAAGTTGCAATTCTTCCAAGCTCCTGAACCTAATCCTGTACTCCAACCTGCTTGTGAAGATGTCGACGAGCATTTCTGGGGTATTAGACAACCCAAACAGGTGCTTGATGTGGTATAATTGTATAAAGCTTATACCAGTGATATCAAATGTCTGCAAAGGAGCTGAAATTGTGCTGGGGTAAAGGAGAAGAGAATAGGTACGTCCGATAGCCTTCTCAACCAAAGGAAAGTGGCTGGGTGAGGAAGGGAGAGGAATGCTGGGCGTTATGATCAAGAGATGGGAGGGGAGGTTGCATTGCGGATCCAAGAGAGGGACAGGACTATTAGCTGGGATGGCTAGAGACTTGGAGATATGAATGATGGTGAGGATAGAGAGAAAATTGAGTACTTCTGTTGCATCTATTATTGCAATTAGCTCTTAATCATAGTTTTAGTCTTTAATCTGACTTGATCAGAAAATTGTTATAAATTTGTTGAAAGGGAAATTTGGGGTTTATGTGGATAATGCTCGAAAAGTGTAGGTGACAACTCGGCAATCTTGCAACATTAGGGTTAATGCAGACGATTTCCCTATTATTCATTGACGGTTTACTCTCAATTACACTTGCTATGAAATAAGCCTAATCAATTGTTCTACTGATTTGTGGCTTTGTTAGTTCTAGATATTTTGATTATCTGATCAATCTGTAAGGTTAATATGAATCTCCTGCATATTTTTCCTTGGACAGGAAACCCTTTCCTCTTCTTTTTAGATTGGTCCTACCGTCCTAGTTTACCGACTATGAGGACTTAACATGTATTGCTACATCAAACTTAGGAGAAGAGTTAGAGCCTTCTTATTCAATAGTTAGGACCTTTATATTTATTCTCCTCTCAACAGCTGAACATCACAGAATAAATATTTATTTGCAAGCAAACAGTTCAAAATTGATTAGGTTCCTTAGATTTAATGGCATGTTTGATCAAGTCTTTTAGTCTGGGTGGTTATCTTCGGTAGAAAATACAAAATCTTGCAACTCTTATCACCTATGGATATGGTATAGTCACTTACTAGGTTCCATTGGAGTGAACCATTATAAAGGTGTAATTTTGGCGTGGTCTAATACTATGCATCTTACATACTTAGACGAGTTTTAATGACTTCTGGATACAATTGGACTAGTGGGGGATACCAGTTCTCTTTTCTTGTCCTTTAGGGACAAGATCAACGTATATAGATTAAAATCTGTGTAACTGTAGGATGCTAAATTGTTTACTTTGACCATATATGTTGCACCAGTAGGGTGACATTGGTGATAGTGTGATACTAGGCTGTGAACCGGTGACGGAATGAGTTCTTTTTCTTGTAAATCCCTTCATTAGACATATTAGCAAAATCTAACAATGTCCTATTTTTCATTTGTTTATTTCATTTTTAAATGCGACTATGCGAGAGCTCATTTCAAAGTTCGAGCTTTTGTTTGGACTATGACATTGGGTAACATGTATACTATTGTGTATGCTGACATAATTGTTGGCATATCTCACAGCTATTTTTGCTTTTTGGTATTGTTGATCCTTGTTAAAATAATTCTTACTGGTGGGAGGGAAGAGTTGTGTTCATCCTAGAATAATGGGCCACCTACAAACTTATTGTGTCAATCTAGGAAGGTCAGGCTGTAAGTTTAAGTTAGGGGAGGGTCATTTAGCATTGGGCAAAAGCATTTAGAGCGTTTTAGGAAATCAGTGACCAGATTTTACAACAAAATTGGAACAGCTTATAATTGTGTAACTTGTGTCTATTGATTCTGTAAATATATAYGTGATGTTTTTCATATTTTATCTAGATCCATTTGAATGGGAGTTGCAATCTTGCACTTGATGTTACGTTCATATCGAGCTGTGAATGGATGATACTATGTGATATGGATTTCACTTGAAATTTGCAGCTTGCTTATAAGTAAATATATGGTTTTGTGAGTCACAACAATTGAGGATGGAGAATGTTGCTCCCTTTAACTCTCTGGAATTGCCTCATAGTTTGGCCCATTGTTAAACTCCAAGGGAATAGTACTTCACTAAGAGTTGGATATCTACCACCCACTAGCCTTTCTTAATACTTGTGCCAGAACGAAATTCAGTCGTTTTAGATAGTTACAGGGAATAGTATATTTCTATTTGTTGAGATAATCGATATTGTGTGCCGCACCTCTTTTTCCTTTGAGCTGTGGTGTTATCTCATGTCTAGATGCTTTACCAATGTCATCGTTTGGCTCAAATCTTAGACCCAAGTGGATTCGTCTTTTGTCTTGGCTCTTTGTCATTATGATTGTTATTCAATGATTCATTTGGCAGCTAATCCATTGACGAATGTCCCTAAGGACAGCGATCTGTATCGAGTAAAACGGGAGGAAGCTGTACGCAAGTATGAGATGTAAGTTCTGCTTTTCTCACCATTCTGATTTGCAATCACATAATTACATTGTCTATTAGCAATGGTGGTATTCACTTTCACTCAATCCCTGTCCGTCCTTTCTTCCTCACTTTCGCTTCTCCCTCAATGTATTAACAATAACAGTAACCCATTACTTAACACATACTCCGTATTAACTAGCTTTGAGTATTGCATTGAACCGACTATTGCCTCACTATACAAAAGTGGTGATAATTTAGTACGGCATTCAGTTTTATTCCATCATATGCGAAAAATTGATCCTCAATGAATGTGCAGTCTAGTCGAATTGGAGAAGAAGCTTTCTGCCGTCATTTCAGAGGGCAATGCAGCTGGGAATTCAAAGGACTCTTGATCAGTMTGTGGAAAGGTAGGTTCATTACTACGGCATAGCTTTGAAATGTTCTTGTAAATATTTAACCAGCTAGCGCGGAAATACGAATGTCATTTGTAGTAGTCTAGTGCTTGTCATTCTACCGGAGTACAGGAATGAATTTGTTAATGTAGCCTAGATCCTATTTGAATATGAGCAGATTATCTTTAGCAAAAGCTCATCTTGTAAGGGGTTTAAAAAATGGTTGATTTTTAATGACAGGTCCGACTAACATTTACTTGTAGAATTTGTTAAAACTATTTGCTAATTTGCGGTAGATTTAAAAGATCGTAATGTTGTTACCACTAAGGGTTGGCCCCAATGGTAAAGAGCCCAGCTTGACTTTGAGGGGTTCGATTCCCGTTGTGAAAATATAGCTTGCTATTGTTGTTGGGGTTATCATTCATTTCTTAAGGTAGTAGATATTTTTCATGAGTTTGAAAATCGGTCAGGGGATAAATTTGAAAAAGATAAAAGTTTAAACTTAGTGTTAAAAATAAATCATAAGATCTTAAAATTCAATTTGAGTCTAGGGATAAAGCTAGTTTAGCAATAAGATATGGTAACCCTAATGCTAACCTCGATGGCTAAAATTGTATAAATGAATATAAAGCTTGTATTTCTTTATACTTAACAAATTGTATAAATGAATATAAAATAATTATTTGGTAGATTTTGGTGGAAAATAAAAGGTAACTAGGTAGTATCCTGCGCTTCGCGGGGTTTGTTTTATAATTTTATTATTATAATTGAAGAAAAATAATATAATTCATTTTTGAACTTTAATATTTTTATTTATAAATAAAATAAAATTAATTAATTTTTCTCAAATTAATTTTTTTTAGGTTTAACTTCAATGTTTTAAAATAAACTATATACAATTTTAATTAAAACTAATAAGTGATAATTAATTATGCATGATCAAAGTTTTATAAATAAACTTTGACCGATTAAATATCATATTAATTAAAATAATTTTTTTTCAAATAATGAAACAATCAACATTAAGTTCACATACAAATTATATCATTTCATGATTTGTTATCTTCCAAATCAATTAATATTTGTTCAAAATGATGGAATAAATTTTATGTAATTTTTAACTTTTTAAATATAACTTGTGATATTCCCTATTTACTAAAAGAATAGGTGAAATTCTCATTTTCCCCGCCTAAACTATATTTCCTAAAATGAAACTTAGTACTTTTAGCATATACGGAGTATTATAGATATGGTAGGTGATTAATGACACAATCTTTTAAATGTAATATTTAAAACATTCCATATTTTACATTCTGCATAGATTTATCTCTATTCTTATATGATAAAAAAATGTATACGTTTTTAAAAAAATAATTGTACGATGAAAATTCATAACTTTTAACGATAAGAAGTTGCACAAAAAATGTTAAATAGTAAATAACATTCTAAAAAGAACATAATTAATTTCTCGGTAAAAAGAATTTTTATATTAAAATACTCATTTCATGAATATTTACAATTTTAATTTTTATTGCTCAAATCAAAATACAGCAATGAGAAACATATATTAAAAAAAAAGTGAACTGTCAATTTAAAATCCATAAATAATACGGAGTGCACTAAAAAGTAAAATTTTATAAATACCGTGCATATATTGCACGAGATCTAAACTAGTTTATGTATCAAACATATAGGGTCTAAACTTAACTTATTCAAATGTTTTAGTTGTGTTTTGCATGTGCTATGTGTCAAGTATATCTATAAGAAATTTGCAAATTTGGTTTTCTCTAAACACTATATATATTATGATGTTTAAGAGTTTTTCGATTTCGAATATTAATTTTTAAGATTTAACTTCATAGTATTTAAAAGATAGCATATAAAATATTTAACTAAAAGTAATATTTAGTTATATTTAGTTAGTCATAATCAATATTTTATACTTAACGTATACATATTTTATTCAAGATATTAAAGAAAAATGTAATGTGTTTTCTACTTTTGTATGTCGTTTATAATACTATACTGTATTACTTAATAATCATTACTTTTGTTTTGATNGTTTTATTTTTAAAATACAATAACTCATCCAAATATATTTTTCTTAATGGATTTAATGATCTAAGTTTTATTACTTTCTCAAAATGTTTTTTTTACATCATCTCTACATATAATGAAAATTATACTCAATTAAAAGCATTTTTCGCAATGAACGTAATTACTTATATTTTAGAATTTTTATAAAAAATATTTTTTTAATAAATTTAGAATCAAATTGTTTAAAAAAAAAAAAAATTAGAATCAAATCACCGTAATTATTTGATGTAATTTTATAGTAACACTATAATTAATATTTTGCTGAGAATTATACATTTATTATATTCTAATTAAATAATTAGCTTAATTAATGCTTATCAGTTGTCATTAAGGCTGTATGGGACACGTGACGCATCCATAAGGTAGTATCCCGCGCTTCGCACGGCCTGTTTTATAATTTTAATATTATAATTGAAGAAAAATAATATAATTCATTGAACTTTAATATTTTTATTTTTATATAAAATAAAAATAAATAAATTTTTCTCAATTTTTTTTTTTTAGGTTTAACTTCAATGTTTTAAAACGACCTACAATTTTAATTAAAACTAATAAGTGATACTTAATTGTGCATGATCAAAGTTTATAAATAAACTTGTGACCGATTAAATATCATATTAATTAAAATAAAAATTCATCAAATAATGCAACAATCAACATTAAGTTCACAAATTATATAATTTCATGATTCGTTATCTTCCAAATCAATTAATATTTGTTCAAACTCATGGAATAAATTTTATGCAATTTTTAACTTTTTTAAATATAACATGTGATATTTATGTACCAAACATACAGGGTCCAAACTCAACTTATTCAAATGTTTTGGTTGTGTCTTACATGTGCTACGTGTCAAACATATCTATAAAAAAATTTGCACCTTTGGTTTTTTTTAAACACTATATATAATGATCTTTAAGAGTTTACTCATAAATAAAATATATTGTAACTTTCTCAAATATTAATTTTTAAGGTTTAACTTCAAAGTATTTAAAATATAACATATAAAATATTTAACTGAAGATATTAAAGTAAATGTAATGTGTTTTCTACTTTTGTATGTCGTTTATAATATTATACTGTATTACTTAATAATCATTACTTTTGTTTTGATTATTCAAATGCACTCACGATCACTGTGTACATACATACTCGTACACATACTCACTATCCGAACCTCTCAAAATCTCATATGTATTCAATTTCTCGCAATAAAAATATAATTTTTTTTTAATTCCCACACTATAAAAACTTATCACTTAATGATTTTCCTTAAGTTTTATTTTTAATAACAATGACTCTTCCAAATATATTTTTCTTAATGGATTCAATGGTCTAAATTTTATTACTTTCTCAAAATGTTTTTTTACGTAAACATAAGACATTGTGAAACACTCACTTTAATCATCTCTAAATTCTCCACATATCAATATATTTCAATAAATATAATGAAAATTATACTCAATTGAAAGCATTTTTCGCAATATACGTAATTATTTACATTTTAGAATTTTTATCAAAATATTTTTTTAATAAATTTAGAATCAAATTACCGTAATTATTTTATGTAATTTTATAGTAAAATTTATTACACTACAATTAATATTTTACTGGGATTTATACAGTATTTATTATGTTCGTATTAAATGATTAGTTGTAATTAATGCTCGTATTTAAGGCTGAATTGACACGTGGCGCATCCACAGCGCTTTAACCCAGTTTTAGAATAAGATATTATTCTCTTGTATATTATGTATAATTAGCATATAATTTTTTACCTTGTATTCCCCCGTTATCTTAGGCAATCCCATATGTTTAGGCTAGGAATCTGCTAATTAGAAACTAACTATAGTATGACTTGTATTATATAAGGATGCTGTACATTCGGAATTAATCAGGGGAAAATACTTACTTTCATGGTATCATCCTTATTCACGATCCTCTAACTCTCTTCCGCTCTATTCTTCTTCTTGTATCCCTTCCTGCAATCATGACAAACGACACCACACCCAACAAAGCTTCTATCCATCCCGCTTACTCTGTCTCAAATATCAAAAACTATGTCCAAATCACACTCGAAACGGAAAATGTCCATTACGCCTCTTGGGCAGAACTATTCCTTAACACTGCCAACGCCTTTGATGTCATCGATCACATCGCTCCACCTAAGGACACCGTGATCAATAAGGACGCGCAATGGAACGGTCTCGATGCCATTGTCAAGCAATGGATCTATAGAACCCTATCTATTGACCTCCTTCACACTACTCTGAAACAAGGTGCCACGGCCCAAACTGCTTGGGACGTCTCAAAGATATCTTCAATGACAATAAACACTCTCGTGTGGTAATGTTGGAACAACATTTCTGTTGTGCTTTATAATTTGTAACCCCGCAAGTGTACGGTTGCCCGTTGTAGTATTGCGAGGGTCGAACCCAAGGGACGGTAGTTGGCTTCTAAGA
>VHZZ01000670.1:3300-27133 GCA_009801015.1 Silene noctiflora
AGCAAACTCGGGAGGAAATGGGATGAAATGATCAAATAAGCTAATAGAAATGCGAGCCAAACATGTGAATAAACGCATACAAAAGGCACGCATCAGTCATAGCAAATTCCCGGGAGAGACTCTCAATAATATGCTTTAGTAGCGCAGGGGTGGAGGCCTTAATAATAATATCATCAACATACAAAAGCAAGTAGGCCGTAGCATTGGAAGACTTGTAAATAAATAAAGATGAGTCGCATTTGCTACTAACAAACCCCTGTGATAAAATAAACGTGGCAAAGCGGTGGTACCAGGCTCGAGGAGCCTGTTTAAGGCCATATAGAGACTTGCGAAGTTTGCACACGTGATGGGGGGCAGAGGGGTCAACAAACCCCGGTGGTTGATGCATAAATACCGTTTCCTCTAAGTGACCGTGCAAAAAAACATTTTTAACATCGAGTTGGTGCATAGGCCACGATTTGCACACCGCAAGATTGAGTACGGTCCGAATAGTAGTGGGCTTGACAACGGGACTGAAGGTCTCATTACACACAATTCCGACTTGTTGAGTTTTGCCATTGACAACAAGACGGGCTTTATAACGCTCAAGAGTACCATCGGCATGAAATTTATGACGGAAAAGCCACATACAACGGATGATAGAAGCACCAGCTGGGCGAGGGACCAAGTCCCAAGTATGATTGTCCCTTAACGCGGAAAATTCGTCCTGCATGGCACGATTCCAGTTCGGGTCTCGCAAGGCAAGGTGAAGGGATTTGGGTATAGGGGAGAGGGAGGAAGAGGCGGTATAGGCGGCGTCAGGGTCCTTTGGCTTGAATATACCATTTATGCCGCGGGTGGTCATGCGGTGAGTAGGGATGAGAGGGGGTGGTGGCGGCGGTGGGGGTGGAGTAGGGGATGACGGGGAAACAGTAGGTGGAGAAGGTGGTGGTGACGAAACAGGGGAAAGGTTTAGTGAAGGAACAGGGGAAGTATTTGGTGCGGAAACATAGGATGGGTTTGGTGGGTCGGGTGGATGGTTGATGGAGTCATAAAGGAGATGTGGGATAGTGTTGTGGGAGGGGTCGAGGAAGGAATATATGGTGGGGTTGGGTTTGGTCGATTCAGTGAAGGGAAAGACGGTTTCATCGAAAGTGACATGGCGAGACACGTAAACACGACCCGTGGAAAGATCGAGACATAGATATCCATGTTGACTCGGGGGATAGCCTAGGAAGACACATTTAATAGAGCGAGGGGCAAGTTTGTGTGGGCGAGTGGAAGATAGATTAGGATAACAAGCGCATCCAAACACACGGAGATGATCGTAGGAAGGATTTTTGAGGTAGAGGGCGGATGTGGGGGTTCGGAAACGTAAGGTGGACGTGGGGAGGATATTATGGAGGTGAGTGGCTACATGAAGAGCATCGACCCAATAGTGAGGGGGAACAGACGCGTGATGTAAGAGAACGAGAACAATTTCATTTAGGCATCTTATCATTCTTTCNGCATCTTATCATTCTTTCGGATTTGCCATTTTGAGGGGAAGTGTGAGGACATGAAAAACGAAACACAAGGCCGGTATTTTGGGCAAATGTGGAGAACGTGTTGTTATCAAATTCACGGCCCATGTCACATTGAAAGGATTTTATATTCCGATTAAATTGAGTGGAAACAAATTTACTAAATTGTCGGAATTTATCGAACACTTGGGATTTAAATTTAAGGGGATAAACCCACACAAATTGAGTATAGTTATCAATTAAAACCATGTAATATTTATACCCATTTTGCTCAAAATCGGGGAAGTCCATAAGTCGCAGTGGATAATATCTAAAGGTGCAACAATATTAGAACATGAAGAATGAAAATGGAGTCTTTTATGTTTGCTTATTTGACATGACGGACAATACCTAGAATGATGAGTACTATTACAACCAATATTATTGTGCGAACTTAAAAAACTTAAAATAGAAATCCCGGGATGACCGAGACGGGAATGCCACACGTCACGCGTGTGAGTGAGGAGAGCTTGAGGTGGACACACAGGAGAGCTGGATGGACTCGTGGTAGACACAGGATAGAGCTCGCCAGAAATGCCACTCAGCATTATCATTTTCCCAGTCGTTATATCCTTCACAGAAAAGCCAAACGGGTCAAACTCGACACTAATATGGTTGTCTTTTGTGAATTGGCGTACTGAAATGAGGTTCTTAATGATGTTAGGTGTGTGTAAAACATTGTGAAGGTGGAGGGTACGGGATTGGGTAGTAAGTTTCGAAGTGCCCGAACCCAAAACTGGAATAGTATGGCCATTACCAACATATATGGAACGAATTTTGCTCGAATTAAGGGGAGTGGAAATCATACCTGGGTCCGAAGTCAAATGAGAGGATGCTCCTGTGTCCATGTACCATGGTTCAATGTAATTCTGCACGGCCAAAGCTTGAAACGACTGACTAAGATCAGTGGGTTGAACCGGTTCCGTCTCCAAAACATACGCCTGACCATGAGGGCGAGGGGTTGGACCTCGATAATGAGAAGGGCGAGGCTGATGAGGGACAGGGGTTGGCCACGGCTGGGTCCAACCGGGGTAAGTGGGGGTAAGGACATGGTGGTGGGGTCCAGGGGTAGGGCCAAGACGGCTGTTGTGGCCACGGGGAAGGTGGGGGCAGGCTGTTTTGTGGAGGGGTATTATGGTAGCGAGTGTTATTGTTGTTGTTTTTATTGGAGTGGTTATTATTATTAGTATAGCGACGGTTGTTATGGTTGTTGCTACTGCTATTAGTATAGCCGGGTTTTTGTGATGGTGGGGCATCACCGGATTGGGAGGCATCTTTTGTCATGGTGAAAAGCGAAATTTGTGCGTG
The DNA here is from genome assembly GCA_009801015.1 of Silene noctiflora. Taxonomy (NCBI): domain Eukaryota; kingdom Viridiplantae; phylum Streptophyta; class Magnoliopsida; order Caryophyllales; family Caryophyllaceae; genus Silene; species Silene noctiflora. The sequence continues at coordinate 6,150 of VHZZ01000670.1, forward strand.
AGGCAGTAGCAATATCGAGACAGAAGCCGTCGGAGAGAATAGCACATGATCGAGGGAGAAATCGAAAAAATCTCCTTAAGAAACTGATACCATGTTATGAGATAATCCCTTGAAGAGGGTTGTCATATTATTCACATAATATATAGCAAAATACAATATGGTTAGGATATTTACATTCCTAAACGTAAGGGTTTGGTTAGCTAGAATCAAGGAGCTAACTATAGACAATATACRTACAAWGATATACTACTAAATATAACATACAAATATCCTAGATATTTGTCTAACAGTAATCCTCGCGGCCAGTGGGAACCGCAGCCTTACCACCTAAACCCCGCTCATCTCAACGAGCGAGCACATATCATTTATGTGCACATCCCCCTTTATGACGGGAGCCACTAGAGGCGAACATGGGTTTGAACTATCTCCCGAAAATGGTCCCACAACATACCAATACCAACATCATAACTCAATCATACAATACTCATAAAGATCACCACATTACATGCACACTGATTACACAACCAACTGAGTAGGGAAACCCTACCTGAAAAGCAACTCCAAGAAGTATAGCAAGACGGTCTAAAACGCCTCGTCTACGAAGTCTCCTCCTAAAATAACGACAATCAATCAATATAACTATATACCAAAGCTAATACCCCGAAACCTCCAAATTAACCTAATTAGGGTTTGATCGATTTAACCAAAACAACAAAAAACTATGCTAGATGACTTATCCCCGACGATTTCGAATGCAAGGATGTAAAAACCCCCAAAAGTGAAGAACCCTAGCCTTGGAGTGATGAAGATAACAAAGGAAGCAGTGTGTCGATGTTTCTTTTGTGAAAGTGTTTAAGCAACTAATAAAAATGATTAAAGTCGCTAAAACATAATTATATATACTTCCGGAAGCGGAAAAACCCGTAACGAATCGGACACTCGGTCGAGTATAAGACACTCGACCGAGTAAGACACACTCGACCGAGTGGATTACACTCGATCGAGTAAACCTCACTCGACCGAGTACCAACCTACTCGCTCGAGTGCACAACAAACAGAGAATTCTGACAGAACACCCACATCAGCTACTCGGTCGATTACCTCATACTCGGCCGAGTAGCCTAAGACCAGAAATCTGATGTATTACATGAAATCTAACATCAAATTCAAACGGCTCTAACATCCTATAATTAATAGAACACACATTAATAAAACAATTTTCTAATAGTTTGGATTGTTTCTCACTTCTCTGTCTTATTTCTATTAATTTATGCATCGTATCATCGACATTTGCAATTTAAACGAGCTGATAAAGAAGTAATACTAAATTTACATATCTATATCACCACAAAATTAATCAACATTGTTATAAGATTATAGTTGGACGTAGGAAGGACTTGAGGAACAAGCTGCCTTGCGAGCTTGCTTTTGAACTACAATACTATATCATTCCAATCACATTTGCTAATACACACTTAGAGATGACAATGGATCGGGTATCCGCCCCGGATCCGCAAGATCCAATACCATTGGATCGGATCTGGATTCTATTATTTTAGATCCGTAGGACACGGATCGGATCCATATCCATATATGATTTTTAGGATTCGGATCTGGATCCTTCCCCTGATACCCGGATCCGACCCTCGGATCCATATAATTTTCTATGTCTAATTTTCTTACCCAAGCTCAAGCCCATCTAAAATAAGCTCCAGCCCATCTACTCCTTCTTTCCTCAAAGATTTTTTACCCAAGTCTAATTTTTTACCTAAGTCTAATTTGAAACCCTCAATCTAAGGTATTGGGCTACTGTAACATTGAAATTTATACATTTCTAAGGTATTGGGCTACTGTACTTCGGAAACTTGCTCAGATCCGTTTTGGATCCAGATCCTACCCTGATCCATAGGATCTGGATATGGTTCTCGAAATTCTAGACCCTTAGGATCTGGATAGGATCCGGGTACACCATCAGTGAGATGGATTTGGATATGGATCCTATAGGATTCGGTCCAGATCCGATCCATTGCCATCTCTATACACACTAATAAACCAAACAAAATTACGAAAATTATGCTAATATTAAGTTGGAATCTTACTTGTCTTCCCTTGATTTTTGGCGACCCATATTATTCAGATTGTTGTATGTATTCAGTAATAACTTTCACAATTTGTTTTGGGTGGTCGATTAATCGACTGATTATGGTTCATTAGTGATGGATTGATTGAATTAGGGAAAGAGAAGATGAATACACCCAAATTATCGAATTGAATTGAGGATATGATTAGAGATTTAGGATTTAAGGTTAGAGTAAAGTGAAGGAAATATATACGTGGGTAAAGTGAAATGAAATGAAATAAGAAAAATAATGATCGGGGTAAAAATACGGGGGTGATTGAGAAATATAAGTAAAAGTTTAGGGTTATTTGTAAAATCGTAAATACCGGGGTGATAATTTATAAAAAAATGCAAATACGGGTAAAACCCATCCCCGCCCCACAATCCATGGTGGGTGGAATTTTTGTACCCATACCCGCCTCACCATCCGCAAAAGCTGTACCCATACCCGCCCCAACTGGGGCGGGTGTCGCTTATACCCGCGCCCCTGACATCCCTATTGATTTCCTTCTATTTTCCGTCTATCTTTTGAGGGGCCGTTTGGTTCAACAAGTCTGAATGGAATAGAATGAAGTTTGATAGTATGGTGGCATGAGGTTCTAAATCCATACTTGCCTAATCTTGTTTGGTTCACCAAAAATTATAAAAAAGGGTAATGGAGTTTGAATCGAAGGGGAAGGATGAGAATGAAATTCCAAGGGGAGTTAGAATTCATTGGGTATCTTAACTCCAATTCAAAATCACCAGTAAGTGAATTATACATCTGATGTACTACATCAGATCGTGTAGTTTCTGAGCATTCAAATAAAGTTTTCGAGTTGTGTTTTAAAAATTATGAGTTTTATTATAAAATTTCTGAGTTTATTGACTTGAACATTAAACTCAAAAAAATACATTATAACTCAAAAAAAATTACATATAAGCTCATAAAAAATTGAGTTTTGACGTTAGGAAAATAAAATGAAATTTATAAACTTTATAGACCTCAAAAAAAAAAATTACACAGAAAGAAGTAATATATATGATGTCCTTTTTTTCCAAAATCACCAACCAAATACTTGAATAAACTCAATCCATTCCATTCCATTTCAAAGTAACCAACCAAACCCCTGCCGACACGTTTAGCGAGTCACTTCCCATCACCATCTTACTTGCTAGATGTTACTCCAACACCGTCGTTGTGAATTGCGCCAGTTGAATCAATTCCACTCTGAAACTAAACACTCTCCCCCAGTAAAATGGATAAATCCCGTGCCTCTTGCAATTCACAAAATTTCTCAAATCCATAACACAAATCGATTCCCTATACAACTCATCATGCAATTTACAAAATTTCACAAATTTCAATGCTGTTGTCATTTACAATTGGGTATTTCACTGTACTAAACCCTAACTGTAATCTCAATTTTTGCTCGTGTTGTGGTTTTTGTCGTTAATGGTGGCGGTGATGACGTCATCTGAAACCCCTATCAATAATAAACACAATTACCAACGGCAGCATGGGAATGCCGAGGTGTATCCGGCGAGAGTTCGGCTTTCGGACATTAGCCCTTATGAAGGGGCGGCGACGGCAGCGTACATGAAGGGGGTGGAGGCGATATCGGAGTCGTTGATGAGATACAATGCAGTTGTAATTGAGCTAGGGAGGAATGACGCCGCCATCATCAGGTGTGGTTTGGAGGCTTCCAGGTTGTTTTTCAGGAATCAGCCTCTTAGTAGAGGTCTATATATCTACAGGGCTGGAAGGTACCGACTATTTTTTTACTCCCTCCCTCTCAGTCATTTGTTTTGTTTACGTTTGGTTTTGACATATAAACCAATGAAAGTGTCATTGACTCATTGTACCACAAGCTTGTGGTGATCAAATTAGCTATGAAAACATTCCTAAAATAATAAGGTAAACAAATGAATAGACGTCAGGTAAACAAATGACCCATACGTAGAAAAGAAAAGACTCTCTGAATACTGTTGTAGAACTTGACACTGCATCAGCTCTTTTTTGAAGGGCTGTAGAAGATAGTGATTCATCTCCGCCTTGCATTGCCGAAGTTTTTAGATGCCTTGGTAAAGCTGCTCGTGCTGCTTTGTGTGCCATTGCCAGGCACCTCCGTTTACGTACCGAGTAAGGAGACCACCCATTTTGCTTTTTCTTTCATCTTCTCCCTCTTGTCTATGTGCGCTTTATCAAATCATCTTCTTTTAACAGTGTTTTCAACCATCTGCTTGATGATATCCCTTTACCCATCAACGAGGCGTCCTCCTCCATGCTTGTTGCAACATATTTTCACGATTCTATGCAAACTGCTAAAGGGGCAATAGGAGGTGGCAATCCCTCTCTTAATGCTGAATTCGAGAAAGGATTGTTGACTCTTATTTCTTCTGATATCCCTGGCCTTCAGGTATGTTCTCGTCAATATCATGTCTTCTATGTAGCATATTCTGTAGGTAATTTCCCCTCTTTATTCACTTCCTTTGACTGTTTTCCCTATAGGTGTGTGACCCCAATGGTCGATGGTACCTTGCAGATAGCGGGCTAGGTACTAGTTCTGTTTTGTTGCTTACAGGGAAGGCCCTTAGTCATTCTACTGCTGGCCTCCGCCCTGCTGCGACATACCGTGCCGCTTCTGATCTCACTTCAGCTGCCGGTTGTGTTGGAAGGTACTATAACCTTTATGTCTCTTATTTAAGAGTTTAGAAGCTTGTTGCTTCTTATTTCTCCCTTTCTGAAGTAATTGATTTGTTGATACATAAAATGAAGGCATGGATTGGGGTGACTGAAAATGACACGAGTCTACTTGAGATTGAAGGACATAAGGCATTGGAGAGCGCAGAGTGGACAGAAAGAGTTCATGTGGTGATTGAGTTTGACTTTTGTTAGGCTTATTTGATTCTTTTTATGGTGTTTCTTCTCATGCTTTCCAAAATATCATTTTGCCCCCAATGTCTTGCATCACTTTTTCCTCGTGATTTTTCGTCACACTTAGTTTCCCCATTTGGATCTGTTCTTAACTCATTCGAACGGTTTTCCTCTTTTATGTATTTTTTTCTTTACTTGCTTCCTTTTATTATTGCGTTTTCCCTTCTCTAAAGTGTCAGTAGTTGGTACAATTCTTGGTGCAAATTCATCTGTGAAACAATGTTTTGTGGTTTCAACACAAACGGAGTGGTTGCATTACTTGCATACATCCAAATTCCGTACCCTGTATTGGTTGAGAGTCTTTGAGACAATGTGAATCGTAATGAAGTAAGTACATAATAATTAAAAGTTTTAAATTTGAGAAGCTTAGCTTCCAAACGGCCACCTTTGTTTGTAGAGAAAGAAACTAATAAAGGTGAAATAACTAGAAGAGAGAGGAGAGAAAGGTGGGGGGGCTGCGGGTGATGAAGTAGGTAATGACGGGGAAGATAAAAGGGTTGAAATACTCTAACTTGGTATCCTCGCAATTTCAGGACTTCCTTTGCCTTTAAGCTTATGCCACGGAGCAATGCGATTCTGGACTGCTCATCTATTTCTGCTGCCGGTCATGTCATTCCACACAGCTATGTCCCAATATCTGTAAACCAGTTCTTGGATGAACTATCTGCAGAAGATGGTCTGCGCAATCACTCGAACAGTATTTATGTAAGTCTTCAATTCAGAGTAGCTTATGTTTTGGTGTATGAATTACGTAAAACTGAATTGGAAGAGACTGAAAACCATGTGTATTATTTGTTATAGAGGTCTTTGTCGTTTTCCATCCAAAGATGTATAACACGTTTGTGTTCCATTTGTGAATTGAAAAAAAAAATATATATATAATCTGGCTTTTATTACCTGTTATAAACTTTTCTTTCTCCGACAAAAACATGAGTACTGATGCATTTGAGTGATGTTAAGTATCAAACTCATAGTAAAAAGTCAAAATATTTTCGGTCCATCAGCTTGCTGATAGTTTGCGATTTCTGAAAGACTTACTTGATTACCCTTCTTAGTAATCACTGTCAACCATCTGGTTACAAATTTACAATCGCTTGAAACTCAACCATAATGTCAAAAGTATGACCTTGCTCTCTTAACTCCTGGTGAAGTATCCACATTGAAGTATCATTCTTGTTTCTGTTGCCTGAATCCTTGACTCCATAATTTACCATTGTGTTTTTCTCAGACTGGATTTCTACACCTCACTGTTCTGGCAACTTGTTGCTTAAGTTTTCTCTTTACTCCTTCAAAGCATGGCTTGGATTCTCTTTTCTGGCCAACCTTTTTCATAATATTATATTCATTATCCACTGACTGGGCAGTAATCCAAAACGGGTGGTTTCAGGTGGAGCAAAATAATCAAAATAAGGAGGTTTTGTTAAGAAGCTTACTTTCTGATCCCATCTCGTAAGTTATACCATTCATATGTGCCCTAAAATTTATTTTCTTTATTTAATTCTTGTGCTACCATTGATTTAAAAAAATTCATTTGCAATGGAGCTGAAGGTTTACGATTGAGATTATGATATAATATAGCATAATAACTCATCAAATTGTTTGTGCTTCTTTTGTTGTGAAATAATGGCTGTTCAATGCAAATTTTGACCCAATTTCCATCACGGATTATCTGAAAACATCTGGGTCAGGTTGCATACATGTGACTCTTTGCTACGCCATAGGTGAGACTTGAGAGCCTCTAGGCACTCCGACACTGTTATTTTTTTGGAATTATCACCTTTCTCCAGGCTTTATCCTTGTTTTTCTGCCATTACAGTAGACATATACTCTGTGATAATTACATCATTGTTGGACATGTCAACCTACGTGGATCCAACATCACGTGAGCGGTGGTTGTCTTCTTGTAACTGCATGGCACCATGGACTTTATCTGTAGCACATTGAACCAAATTGCTAAATTCAAACAAACAAATAAGAAATATAGGACAACGCTTTTAGATCTTTCTTAGACCATGAGTAAACATGATAGATTATCCAATCATGGTGAGAGTTAGAAAGGATAGAGTTGATGAGAGGAGGTGTAGGTCACACAGCAAGAGGACCCCTTAGATCTTTCTTAGACCATGAGTAAACATGATAGATTATCCAATCATGGTGAGAGTTAGAAAGGATAGAGCTGATGAGAGGAGGTGTAGGTCACACAGCAAGAGGACCTTGGTCGAGGTGAGGTATCTGGTTAACAAAGAAGCAGTAGCATTGGAAGCGGTAACGGCGAGAGATCACGTACATCGATAGTAGTTCGGGATTCCATCGACGGTGTTGACGGGTTTCCCAATGTCGTCTTTGCTACAAAGGAGCACCGAGACAGGTTCGATGATCTTCGCTCTACTCCAATTCATTCTACTCTTTTTTTAGATGTTAAATCATTAGACTTGATGGGTTTGCGAGAACTCGTAATTGAGTTGCTAAATGGGACCAGAACAATTGGACTTTCTACTACCCTTTGACATACGAATTTTTCAGTAGTTTTGAATATGACCCAAAGATGTTCATAACAATGTGATTGAGGGACGGCTATCATTTCGTCTTCTCAATAGTTTGGTCACCTTGGGTTTGGCTCACATTGGCAACACAACCTCCCCTAGCCTATTAAGACCAAACATAAAGGCAAATGATGTTGACCACTCCTACCCTGCCCATCGCTATTGGTTTTGACTAATAGGAGGTACTATTTTTGAAGCCTAATAATTTGAACATTATCGAGCAACATATGCTTGCTGAATGTCGATTATGGTGACCCCTTTGTATCGAATGTGGCCGAGCTCTTTGCCGCTCATTTTGTTAGCGTAGAGGGTCTTGTATCGATTCAATGTGGTGGTGTTGTGAATCACTTGGCTTGATGTCTCATTCCGGGTTTTCCACTAGAGCATTTTCTACCAATAGGCCATGAGGAACCTAAAACTTTAGATGCACGCGGCCTATTGAACATTAAACACATTGATCTCTCTCCACTTTCTGAAAGAGAAACCGACTTCGCAATGAAAGGTAGAGGGAAAGAGGATGGTTCCCTTACCTTGCTATAATTTGCGTGCCCTTATCGTGTTACCAAAGTTTGACCCCACTCTTAACCCTATGAAATCCATGCCTTCGACCCCATCTTACATCTTATCTACTTACATCTTATCTACTTACATCTTATCTACTCTCAGCTCGACAGTCTTCGGGGTCCGCTATGCCCCCTCTAACGTGTCACATACCGACTATATCGACGCCACCACCATTCGTCCTTCCCCTTCACATAGGCACGCAACATATGAAAGGCACGCATCAAACCTCCCCAACCCTTGCTTGTCCCCCGACAAGCAGTAGACCAAAGACAGAATAGAGGACAAATGGAGCGGCATACAACTCAAAGCTAGATATACTAATCAGTCGGAACCAATAGCGGAGGGCAGGGTGGTCAACATCATTACCTCTATGTTTGGTGCGGGGGTTGGTAGAAATAGACCTCAAAAGGGGTCTAATAGGCTCCTCTCTCGGGGTGGTCGTGTTGCCAACGTGATCCAACTAAAGGTGACCGAGGTGACCAGCTATAGTGAATTGAGAAGACGAAATGATACTTGTCCCTCAATCACATAGTTATCAACATCTTTGGGTTCATATTCAAAACTAGTTCATATTCAAAACTACTGAAAAATTCGTATGTCAAAGGGGCATACGTGTCTTCAAGTATAGCAGAAAGTCCAATTATTCCAGGCCCATTAAGTAATTCAATTACGGGTTCCTGCAAACCATCAAGTCTAATGATTTAACATCTAAAAAACGAGTAGGATGAATTGGAGTAGAGCAAAGATCATCGAGCGTCTTTCGGTGCTCTTTTGTAGCGAAGATGACATTGGGAAACCCGTCAACACCGTTCATGGGTTCCCGAACTACTATCGTGTACCCGATCTCTTGCCGTGTTACCGTTTCCGCCTCTACTGCTATTTTGTTGACGGGATACCTCACCTCGACCCTGGGTCCTCTTGCTTTGTGACCACCACCACGTGCTGTTGCTTGACTGCTATGGCCTGCCATTGCACCGCTTTGACCAGCCGCTCGACTCCCTCGACAAACCACATTGACTCAGCCGATCTCTTTCGCTTACCTCGACTATCCATCTCCAATTAATTATCTCACAAACTCGAAAAAAATCAGATTATCAACACTAGAAGAATTGAAATCCCTAATTTATTCTTCAAACCCTAACCCTACTTCAAATTAATGGAATTTGGGAAGATGGGTCTATTTGATTGATAGAATCCTGAGGTGGAATTGATTTTGTGAAGTAATTTATGATAGATATGTGGAGATTGATTGGAAGAATTTAGGAGATAAAGGATGGATTAACGAGGGAGATTAGGGAACTTGTGAGGGAGGGTTTGTGTTTGGTCTGTGAACTGGGTTGTTGTAAATGAGGAATAAAGGGGATTTTGGAGAGGAAATAGAATTAAGTGCTTTGTGCATAAATTCGAAATGTCGATCGACTTGAAGATATTATTGATCGATTCACCTTATTAACCCCTATGTCGAAATACAAATTGTCGATCAACATTAATGGTGGTCGACTGGTCCTCAATTACACGTCCAATTCAGATCGACTATACTCACAAAATTCCATCCTCCTACTCTTCTTCGCTGTACGAGTTCCGCATCGTTCTCGCCAATAAGCTACACAACGTGCTCAAAAGTAATTAGTCCCTCTCCCTCACTCACTAAGCAATGCAAACCGTAATTTGAGTCTAACTAATTGCTTTAATAATGAATCTAAATAAACTAAGAATAGATGATAAAATGAATTACCAGTGATCTGACTAAGTTAAAATGCAACTAAATACAATGTTTATTAACGAACCTAGAATGAATGCTAATAAATCACTATTATGCAATTCATTTAAACTAAATGCAAACGATGCAATAATTAATGAATGTAATACAATTTAATCTAGATGATTTATGCTAAATTAGTAGTGACTAAATGTAGTGCAAGTTTACTAATCTATGAAAAATGCAATTAACTTATAAAATGCAATGAATGAATGAGTGAATTAAAACTACCTGTCTCTAATTAAATGCAACCAAATGTAATTTTGCGGTTAACTAATGAATGAAAATGCATGACCTTTGTTACCTCATCTATGCAGCATTGGTAACGGGTTCGAGGTACAACACCTCAACCTCTCCAATAAAATCGTCCTTACCAAAATATCCCCTTGAACTTTTCACCAGAAGCATTCTCCAATTTATTTAACAGAACCAGACTTCGACACACGACACATCCTAACATCCTGCATCATGTGTACGAGGCTTATGACCTTAAGGGTTAATCTGATGCATACAAATATCCGGACTAATACCTTTCAGGTCAAGCTGTATCCCATAGCTTTCTTATTCTTTTTAAGAACAACCAACAAATCAGCAAGTTGGCTAGCATCAAGTGTGGAACCAACAATGTCCGGATAGTGTTCTGATTCATCTAGTAAAGCATACTTAAGGTGAGAGGGAAGGGGTTTAAGTTTGCGTTTGGTTACCTCAACAACATAAGAGGTTTCCATCAACCTCTTTACCGTCTCACCCTTTTCAGTAGTAAACTCTCGGCCCTGCATCTTCTGCACAATTATCAAAAACTTTCAAAGCCTCTAACGAGGGAACCCGATCAAAAATCAAACATAGACTCATCAACAATGTCGATAGCATAACAAGCTCTATCATGTTAAAGGTCACTTTATCATCCCCCACCTCAAGAGTCAAGCGTCCATGCTTGACATCAATGATAGCCCCTACAATATGTAAAAGCGGTCGGTCTACCCATCCTCAGACATATCTAGCACAATGAAAGACATATCTAGCACAATGAAATCGACAGTTATAAAGAATTTACCTATCCGAACATGGACGACCTCTTGAGACACCTAGGGGTCACTTAACTATTCTATCGGCCATTTGAAGAGTCACATTAGTGACTTTAAGGTCATCCATATTCAATTTCTCCTCACATAAGGCCTTGTCAATCACATGTGTTCCAATTGTACATGGGATAGAGAAACTACCGAGTCTTTCAATTTGGGTGGAGACTTGTTTTGTAAGAGTGCACTCTTCGGTAAATGCAATAGTCTCCATTTCATTAAAATTTCTCTTACGTGTCAAAATGTCTTTCATAAATTTAGTGTAAGAGGGTACTTGGGTGATTAGCTCGGTACGATGATAAGAGATGATCAATCTATTATCCTAATTAATGACCGTTACAAATCCATGGCTCCCCTAAATCCTAGCAAGAATTTAGTTATGCGTATTTAAATTAACAATGACAATAACAATAATAACAATGATAAGAGATGAATTCATGATGGAAAAAATTAAACATAAAACTAATGATAATGAAGAATAAGTAGAGAATAAGCGATGACAAGAATGATTAAAGAAGAATGAAGGTTAATTGAAATTACCAATAATCCGGAAAGAGTAGAGGAGAGATTACAATAATCGCTAGATCTAAAAGTAGAGGGAGTTTTTACGTAAGAAGTATTTAACCAGTAGAAAAAAAATGAGATCCCTTAATAAAATGTTTACAAGATCGGTTTTATACTAAGTCTATAAACTAGAGTAAATAATCAACTAATGGGCCTAACTCATGAGATAAAATCCGGCCAAATAAAACAGTCTAGTCGATCGACCATCAGTGTCCCACTCGATTGACCATTCGATCGACCATCACCAGTCTTCAAAATCCGCAGCTCCTGTGTCGATAGTTCATTGGTTGTTCGACCAATATAAGCTCCAGTCGATCAACTTACAAGGGGCCGATCGACTCATCTGCATCTACTATCAGCTCTTTCATAGTTCAGTTCTGTGTAAGCTTCCAAGAGGACGGCTTTCGCATTCCATTAGTAACATGATGAAGAACAGGAGCTTCTTTACCTTGGTTGACGGGATTTGACTTTAATAAGTGCATTCGTACCCAAAACCTTCGTAAGTCACACAACACACCTAAAGTAGCAAAAAATAGGAGGAAACAATAGCGATATGATCAAACAATGCATAGAAATGCGCGCCAATTAGGAGAATAAACGCATATGAAAGGCATGCATCAGTAGCCATGTATATAGATGATTGATGAGAGGATAGGGAATGAGTCCCTTTTGGGTGTTTGGCTCTCATGAAGTTAATCAATATATGTGCCAAGGTCTTGGTAGTTTTTTTGTTTTTCAATGACATCCTTCTTGTCATAATATTATAAAAATCGCAAGAACCATTCTAATTTATTTAATTCTCCTTATGAGCAGACAATAACACTGATTAATGTAAATTATTTGTTGGAGAGAAAACAATGGTATACAGGTAGGAGGAGAGAGAGTGAGATGATAGGTTAATTTCTAAACGTGGTCTTAAACTCATTGACTATAGGCTATATAGTAATGCATGCGCGTTGGTTCAGTGGTTGAGTAGATTGTTTATACTAGATTGTTTATTCTAACATTTACCATCTCAACTCTGCAAAGTTCAGAATTTTTTTTGCAATACTATTATTCTAAAAAATAATCTATAATACGTATTTACTTATTTTATTTATTCACTTAGTTTTCTACTTACTAGTTTACATATTTTGGCGATTTTTACATTTTATGGTATGAAATTGTTAGAGTTCCATGTGCAACATGGTTTTTATTCCTTCTTTGTGTGTGCATTGTCATGAGCTGATAGTCTTATTGCATTCAATTTTTGATGAAATAGGTACTACAATGGTTTGCAATCTTTGGAGAATTTATTACTTCCATTTTAGTTTGATCTGTTTTTACGTATGATTCTGACTTTTACCATCTGTTGATGCCTAGTGGTTATTTTCTTGAAGATGCAATGGCCGTCTCCTGTGGACATTCGTTTGGTGGTCTCATGCTAAGGAAAGTTGTGGAATCGGTAGGACAATTTACTTGTTTCTAGTTTATATCTCTTTAATGTTGTTATAGTTTGTAGCTTTTTCTCGAGCGCCTGATTGCATAGCCTTATTTTTTGCGCAATGAGTTGATAATTCTATCAGCGTAAAAGGCCCAAGGTTTGAAGTATGAATAACTAAAGGGTGAGGCATAAAGTTATCTGCCATTGTTTGGATTTCCAGTTGTCAATTACTGCAATTAAAAATATGTATTTTCTGCATGGGATTCGGAGCTATTTTATGTTATCAATGCCTCACTTAAACTGTTCTCGAACAACGCATTAAGGGACCCTTTTGATGCCAGATATTCCGGGTGATGATCTAGGCATTCAGTTATAGATAAGATAATGCTTAAAGAGCTTTAAGGTTGTCTAAGAAAGAACACATTTATTTCTATGAGATGGGGAAACATGTTCCTGCTTTGTCTTTGGTATTTACAACTCTATTTTAGTCTCTCACTTATTTTTCCTTGTGCAAATTGTAGCTTGCGAACCTGTCGTATGTATAGTATTTGTTGTCGTCTCTCATCATGCAAGGTGGGAGTGATATAAAATTGATAGACAATATGCACTGTGCTAGTTTCTTCTCCCAGCTTTTTCTTGGGCATTCTTATCTTACCAAATTGTCACCTGTTTGACATTCACAGCCTCTTGTTGGATGAGCTGCAATGTTTGGATTCTATATTTTAAAGGACTTAGCAAATTTTCTTTAAATATAAAGCTGTCTTTTATAAGCATGAGTTGGGAAGGAATCCTTTTCTACTTTGTGCTTAAGGTTCTTTGGGGGAATCTTCTTTGGTTTGGATGCTCAGTCCTCCTATGTGAATTGAGTTTTTTTTTCTTCCTTCTTTTTTTTCTCTCTCTCTTTATTTTCTTCTTCTTCTTTTTTTTTTTTTTTTTGCTTCTTGCTGGGGGAAACACATAAAATTTCCGGAAAACAGCAAATAGGGTTGTCCTTTTAGATGGAGCCAAAAGTACATGTACGGAGTACTCAATTTGGCTTTGGTATCTAAGGGGTTATGTCAAATTCACTATGGTCCAAAAAATCCCTGTTGTGTTTTTTCCGCTCCGATGACGTAACAGGTTTCCAGTTTTTAGCCAAGTACCATTTGCAAATAACCTCTATTTTATCCAGCAGCAGAAAGGCTGGTACATAAGAACTCAACCTCCCTTTTTAACCTTCTTTTAGTGGAGTGTCTTTATAGACATTAGGCTAATGATCATGAGAACAAAGACGGTTATTTATTTGAAATGATGACAACAATAGAAGTATTTTCTTTTTTAAATGTAAAAATGGTAGACTGAAATTTGAAATGTTTCAACTTGTAATCCCGCACATCTAAATTTCATATTTCATAGAAACTGAGGTATTGGAAATTTTGATTGCTATTTTGAGAGTATGAAGATAGATTATTGTAATTAATCTTTATTGTGTGTAGAAGGGGAAATCTATCTTAATAAGGTATGGCTTTCCTGTATATGAATTTATATTATACTCAAAATTCAAAAACTAAGAATGGAAAGATAGAAGCGGGTGTAAAACCTCATCCTAGATTTATATTGGCGAAGACAGCTGGTCACTTCGGTTATCTGTTGTGAGATGGTTGCCAATGATTGCTTACACTTAAACACTGATTGCAGACATTTGCTGTCAATTAGTCTTCATAAGTAGGAAATGTTATTTGTTAGGGTTTTTGCTACGTTGTGAATGGAAGCATTATCTAAGAGGGGAAATAATAAATGGTTCGTAGATATGAATGTCTTGTTATATGATAAACTCGTGTTTTCAAAGATATATTTAGGAATTAAATTGATATCTAATCACCTGCAAGTGAAAACTTGCTGATATATTGTCAAGCTGTGACAATCGTTGCCGTCCTATTGCGAAATCCCGCCCCCAGAGTTTTAATACCTTGATAAAAACCTATGTAGGCCGTAAACCACTACAACAGACTGAACCCCTTTCACTTTGGTTCATTGTGACCTGCTGTTTTTATGCCTGCTGGTTCTTATTCTGTAGTTTTCTTTTACTCCCTCCCATCCAAACCAAAGGTAACATGGGAGGGAGCACAAGTTTTAAGAAAAGAGAGAAAAGGTAAGGGTATTATTGGAATTGAAGTAGGACCACGTATAAGTTGATTAAAGGAGGGCCACAAACATGATGGCATTGCATGTAAATAATAAGGGTCTATGAGGAGTCTTTGGTAATGTTTTTTACCAAAAAAAGAATGGGTAGTTTGGTTTTGATGGTCCGAATAAGGTAAGTGTTACCCTTGGTTTGGATGAGAGGGAGTATTTATTAGTCATTTGCGCCAGATAAAGTTGAATGTAAATGAGGACTAAATTCATGACTGAACTTTTTTTTTCCTCCTAAAAAGTGCGTTACTGACCTAATATTGATACTTCTCTAGCAAGATATGAAATATAATAACGGAAATTTCCCATGGTACCCTCTAACTTTGGCAGATTACACATGGTACCCCTCATTTTAAGTTTTTACATATGGTACCCCTGTATTTACCTTTTTTTCTTCCCAAAATACCCTTACCTGACTTTCCGTCATAACGTCGTTAGTATTATTGACATGGACGCCTTTTTAGTACCTAATACACAATCATTATGATTCTATTAGTCTAAATAAGATAGAAACCACACCTACAAAATACTTTACATCTTCTAAAACCAAAAACCAAAAAATCTAAAACCTAAATCCTAAATCCTTAATCTCTCATGATCTCCATCTTCTTAAAAAAACCCCAAATTTACATTCATTTTAATATTTTGAGCAAAATATTTCCATTTTCTCAGAAAATAGAAATTCACCCCGACCCATTCCGCAACTTTCAATTTCATTTCTCTGGGCTAATTTCAATTTTCAATTCCATTTCTCAGAAAATACATAACAAAGCTTTACATTCAAATAAGTATTAGGTAAGAGAATCATATAAACAAAAGAAATAGGATGACGCAAAATCATATGCGAAAGTAGAAAGCTTTGGATTTCAAGCATACATGTGAATTAAATGGGTCAACTTTGGAAAAAATAAAGTTGGTGAAGAGTTGTCAGATCTTNGGTAAGAGAATCATATAAACAAAAGAAATAGGATGACGCAAAATCATATGTGAAAGTAGAAAGCTTTGAATTTCAAGCATACATGTGAATTAAATGGGTCAACTTTGGAAAAAATAAAGTTGGTGAAGAGTTGTCAGATCTTGTGATTTGAGAATTCAAACTCAAGTTCAAGTACATGTGGTTTTTATGCTCTTCAACTCACCACTCACCACCTCACCACTCACCACATTACTTCACTCCTGCTACTTTGTTTCTTTTATTTATTTTTCTGAGACTTGTGTTTTTTTTTTTCTCAGTTTTTCATTACAATTTACATTTACTCACACTCCGATCATTTTAGGGAAAGTAGTGAGAGAAAGGGCTTTAGGTTTTAGGTTTTTGCGTTTTTTTGTAATTTATGAAAAAAATAAGAAATAGAAATATTTTGCACAAAATATTAATATGAATGTAAATTTGGGGGTTTTTTTTAGGAAGATGAAGATTAGGAGAGATTAGGGATTAGAAGATGTAAAAGATGAAGATTAGGGATTAGAAGATTGTTCTGGGTAAAAGTAATAAGATGTAAATTAAAGTATTTAGAAGATGTAAACTAACGGTGTTATGACGGAAAGTTAGCTAAGAGTATTATGGGAAAGAAAAAGGTAAACACGTCTTTACCATTTGTAAAGACTTAAAATGAGGGGTACCGTGTGTAATCTGCCAAAGTTCGAGGGTATCATGGGAAATTTCCGATATAATAATGGCTTGTAATCAACAGTCAGACGTAATTAATAAAAAAAATACCTTCTCTCTCAAAAGACTGCCAATCAACGGTAACGATTAACAGTGTCAATGATAGAAGATAACGACATAAATATGTTACTGTTGCTCAAAAGCAAATGGAGTTTGAATGTCCTCTTTGCTCTCAGGCCACTAACACTTTCTTTCAAAACTCATGATGGTGAATTTTTTTAAAGAGGGAGAGAATGGTGGTGACATAGTACAATCAAGTTTTGTTTGAAAATGAATAGCTGCTGGACATTCAAATCAAATTTTATTGGCTCCGAGTTACAATCTAGTTGAGTTAGTTAGCAAGATGATTGTTATAGTAACTGGTTAAAGGAGAGATTTTTAATAATTCTTCTTCTTGGCCACCCATATAGCATAAGGGAATCGTGAGTTATTTTCAAGTTTTGTTTGTTGATTGTTTGCTGAAATTAAATATTGAATTCGTGGGTTCTCAATATGGAGACCAGTAATTGTGTGCTGTCACTCAAACTCGTTTAGAACTACCCGATACGAGTGCGTGTCCAAGTGTCGGACTCAGCTAATTTATTGAAAGATATATGAATTTATTGAAAGATATATGCATATTTTGGCTTAAAATGAGGTGTGTAAGTGTCATAAGTGTTAAGACATGGGTAGGTGAGGGAATAGAAGAGTTGGAGTAACATAGTTTGTGTGATGCTAAAGTTATGAATTTGCTTTTATTGTTGTCAACTTGTCATATACAGTACGAAATATCATTACTTCGTTTTTTTGTTTTGGCAGTCAAGGTGCTCGCTCTGCCACGCAGAAATTGAGACCCGATCAATGATTCCTAATCTTGGTATGTACTTTTTAGGTTGTATTTCTCCCTTTTAAAGGCTCTTTTCTGAGAGGCACTTGTGGAATATGGTTAATACCTAATGACTTTGCTCAAGAGGCCACTCTGTTTTGTGTAATAATAAGGGAACTTTTTCAATTACTTTTCCTTTTTTGCTTGTGAGTGGTTATGGTTATTGCTATTCAATGTTCTCTGTGAAGCTTTGAGGGCTGCTGCTTCAGTGGTGAGACATGAGGATGATCGAAAGCTCTTCCATAATGCAGCACTAAGAAAATGGCGAAAAGAAATGGGTGATCAGACTGATCTGGGAAAAAGGATGAATAAGGTTTTTACTTTGCTGCTATTTCGCCCTTAAGATGCTTTTTAAATTACTAATGTTTAGTCGTCCTTGTTTGTACACACACTTTATCTCTTGTTAAGGTTATTAGTAAACCACTGAAGTCCATGTTCGGTTATACCGATCAAAATGAGGCAGAACTAAAAATATTGGAACCCCTATTTGATATATCAGCTCCAGGCATAGAGCTGTCAAAAGATGACCCGATCAGAAAACC
This sequence comes from Silene noctiflora, assembly GCA_009801015.1. Lineage (NCBI taxonomy): Eukaryota > Viridiplantae > Streptophyta > Magnoliopsida > Caryophyllales > Caryophyllaceae > Silene > Silene noctiflora. Next base: position 24,366 of record VHZZ01000670.1, read on the forward strand.
GTTCTTATCCTGCCCGAAATATATCCGTATTTATGCTCTTTTCAACCTGAACTGAAACGACTCGACCCAATAATAACTCCACATTTAGGGTTAAGACTCGCCCGACCCGAGAATAGTTACATTTATTGAAATTTTGTATTTAGAGCAAATAAAACTAATATAAAATGATAAAAATAATCTAAATTTTCAAAAGTTTGAAATAGAATATGCTTATATCTGTTTTAAAACATATTGTTACCACATGGTTAATTACTCAATGATTACCAAATAAATATAATCACTGCTTTTCATGTAGGATCTTATAACTTGTGTCAAATATTCTTAAAGTAGAATCTTAACCTGATCTACGATCCTACGCTATACTTCTCGATCTTGTAGTAGTAACATTTCCATTTTTTGGTCTCTAAAATTTTATATATGACTTTCAAGATATTAAATTACTATAAAATGGAACATTTTGTGGGCACATGATAAGATAATAGTGTTTGAGATTTAAAAACTAGATTTTAACATATTTTGACAACGTAATTATGTATTTTAGCTTATGGGATGTGTTTTTTCACATACGGATTTTACTCTTTTATATATGCCGTTCACAAATTTACCCTTATCATTTTTTCATTTCCTAATCTAGCTGATTTTTTCCCCTTCCCTATCTCCCTTCATGACCAATGGTTTCCACCAACACCACCTCCGTTCAACACCTCTTGCTCCGTTAATCTTGTCGCTGCCGACGTCGCTCTGGCCGACCTCGACTGCCCTTTTCCGGCTACCATAGACCATAGTCAGCCCCCTAATAGATGAGAAAAGTCGACATCAAGTAACACAGGTTACCGGACACATTTGTAGATTTATGCATAAATTAAAGTTTACGATAACAATACCATTGTTAAACATATTAGAGTGACAAAGTTTAAGCTTCCTATGCGGGATGAAACTTCTAGTGGAATGTTAATTCTTTAAATTTCATTTGCTGCTACGTTACTTCCCTTGATGAGTACTTGAGTAGTAGTGGTGTTCTGGATCATTTCCAGAAGGTTGGTTGTACGACCATCCCTTCACCATATCCGGCTTCCATTTAAGGTTTGTAATTACCAAAGGCACATTCATCTTCAAAGGTCTGTATCCCATAACGTAGATCCAAATTCTGTAGTCATACAAGTAAACGTTAATTGATAAACAAGTAAATATTAATTTCACTAATTGATAAACCCTAATAATTTCAACATAACATCTTAATAATTGCTAATTAACAAAATTATTTCACTAATTGGAGAATTATACCCCATTGTTCAAGTTTATAGAACAATTAGATTCGATTTTAGGGAAAAAGTATATGTAAGAGTTAATTTGATTAGGTTTAGTATAAAGGGCATGATATGGAATGGTTATGAAAAAGTATGTGAAAGAGTAAAGTTCGTATGTGAAAAATTAATTCCGTAGTTTATTTGTAGGATCTTACTATTCTACAATTTGATCCTAATAACCCCATCAATCCAAAGTAGGATCCCGCTGCTGCTGATCAATCCAGTACTTCATACAACATTGCGATATTAAATATATTAAACAAAAAATGCTTATTCTTACTAGTATCATATATTGAACTAGATAATTATAAAAAATAAGAATACCTATATGTTTAGAATTCAAATTAAAGAAAATAACATTTGTAAAAAGGCGTTAATCTGGCCTCTTTCTGACCCTAACCCGACGTGAAACCCGTAGAAACCCGACTCATACAAACCCATATTTTACAAACCTAAATAGGCCTGACCCCATATCCCGTATTTTACCTGAACGGCTGAACCTGAAATGACTGTAACCCACTCACCTTAACCGTATTTTACCCGAACATGAGATGACTTTAACCCTGCTCCTCCGACCCGTTTGACAGATCTAGCTCCAGCTTATATAAGAAGAGACAATTGTACCATGACAACAAAGATTAATAAAGCTAAGACAACCAAACTGATAGAAATAATTAGGACATATTGCAGGACATCCTCTTCCCCGACCCAACGACCTCTAGTCCGAAAGTGATTATTCTAATGCCCAATTCAAGTGTAACATCGGCATGGTGTTTTAATGATACATATATAGGCTTCTTTGGTGAGCTGTGATAAGGGTTAGTCTACTTGAAAAGAGTTATATCCTTGGATTGTTTTTGTTTAGAATTTTAGTTTTCAATTGAAGGACTTTTTTGTTCAGGATCTTGTAGCATTCGTTCCGCCCGAGTTGTTTCTTGAGTATTACTCATATATAATTCTCAACTCAGACTTTGGTAAATTGATGAGGTTGGGTGATAGGTTCTGCTAGTCTCTCCGACATCTATGTTACACCCAGTCTTACGCTTATTGGATACTCAGTCACCTCAGGACACTTCATTTGAGTCAACGTTGACAATTTAAAGAAAACTGAGCCCACCACCGGGCATGCTCTCAAGTTGGAGATTTGTGTGTGAGATTGAGTATTTTAGGTTTTCAATCCATGTGTGGGAATGAGCTATACAAGGGTTGCCGAATTCGCTCCACCCCCTAGCGAATCGCGAATCGATACGATCGTATCAATTCGTAATTCGTTAGCGAATCAGTTCGGCCTAATTCGTTGTGAATTCGCCCAGAAAGAGCGAACTGAAATACTTTGCCAAAACAGATGAAAATTGAAGAAAAAAAAGTAAAGTAAATGAAAGATACTTACACTTTGTACTCATTTTTATATGAAATTAGTAGATTTAGCTTTAAATTCATCTTAATTTCTGTATGAAGTAT
>VHZZ01000670.1:27548-38961 GCA_009801015.1 Silene noctiflora
TTCGTCTTGTATATTAAGCGAATCGATACGTATTAACGAATTATGTTATTTTTAATACGCTCAACGTATCGGATACGCTAAATAGAGCGAATCGCGAATTCGTATTACGAATTCGTATCGAGCGTATTACGTATTCGACAACCCTGAGCTATACGATACTTGAGACTCGAACATGGCCACATGGGTGTGAACCTGGGTCTTGTTTGGGTAGAAAAGGAGGAGATAAGGGAGAGGAGTGGGAATGGAGCAAATGAGCTTCCCTCGAAATCTTTCCTACTTCAAAATTTTAAGTTGCCTTGTAAGTGGGAAATGAAGGGATCCATTTTCCTTCCTCTCCAAAATCCCTCCAACTCTATTTTCTAACCAAACAAGGATGTTTCACGGTTTCATCCCCACTTTTTCTTTAGAGCCCTCCATCCAAACAAATGGCTAGAGACCTAATTTTCACCCATTGTTCATTGAAATATCAGAGTTCGACACTTGGACATGCACGTACATTTCTAGACAAGTCTGAGTAAGAATGAATAGTTGGATATTAGAGTGTTCTGTCGTGACTCTGTTAACTTAATAGTTGCCTGATCCATTAGTTTCACGAAGGCAATACTTCTGTAATCCAAACTTTTGAGTCTTTTTTTACTCACACATTACAAATTATCAGGAAATGGAAGATATCACTTCTGACGGTAGTCAGCACAGAGGAATTCAGTATCCATTTTCAGTCAATGAAAAAGTTGTGATTAAGGCAAGTCATATGAACATCTTTTTTCTTTTCAATACTGTAAAATGTCATTTATATATGGTGAAACCATTAGGAAATTGTGCAGGGAAACAGAAGAACCCCCGGAAAATTTGTCGGGAAAGAAGCTGTTATAACATCGCAATGCCTTAATGGCTGGTGAGTTGTTACCGCTCAATCAATTTAATATAAGGAGTAAGTTGTATAAATTCCCCGTACGTGACTGATTATATCAAGTTAGTGAAAATATTGTTTTAACTTTTACCTGGACAGATATGAAGCTTATACCTCTTAGTGACACTTTAGTGTGATGCTTTCATGCTTGGATACTTATTTAAGTTCACGGAATTTCTTTTTTTCTATTACTCTGTATGTTTGTTTTCATTTTCGGGGGAAACGAGCTCTTTGTCATAGAAGCATGTGCGTTAGGTTGAGGACATTTGAATTCATTTCCATGTCTTTGAGGCACTGGAGTAACCTATATGTTGCAGTTGTCATATTGCCTTCTGGTATGAGATGGGCTTAGCTTCGAATATAAGGTGGTCTGCCAAGAATAAATTTACCGTTGTGTGGTCTCATTCCACAATAAGCAATCAAATTTTTTTCATTTCATCAACTACTGTAATTTGTTTGCAATTGTTTTCTTTTGACAAGTACAGAGAACCGTGGGGGTTTTCTTACGTCTATGTGGAAAAAGCTTGTTTAGAGAGCCTAAGACAACACAGGGAGTGAAGGTCTTGAGTTGAGCTTTTAAGGTTCCAGATTGGAAACTTACTTGAAAACCTTAAAAATCAACCCTAGCTTTCATGGGTTCATCTTACTCAATACTTGGTTTTTTTTGCTATTCCTTAGTCCAGTTATCAGACATGTTTAGTATTTTCTCGGGTCAGATCGTTAATTTCTGTTTGCTTGAAATGATCTCTTTTTCTCTTTGTTTTTACATGTAAAGGTACTTGTTGAAAATCACGGGCAGTGGAGAAAGTGTACGGTTGCAATATAGGTCTCTTCAGAAGCTCTCAGCATCGCAGACTAATGAGGAGAAATGTACGTCGGAGCCTATACAAACTAATAGCTAACCTACCTTCAAGATAGACGATGCGTCGTTCGATGTTCTCTTCAGGTTCCATTGTTTCTTCATTCTTGACCTACTTTTGTGATCTTTATCCATGTATAGATATCAGATGTACTAACTAGGAAGGCAAAACACTATTGCTAATGGCCATCTCTGTTCAACCTTCACTTAGTGTATCAATGAAATTGTGCTCTCGATGAGCTTATATAAGTTCAAGTCCAAAAATGCATTATTGCTGGACTGTAGTATGATAAGATGTGTTGATTAGACTCAACACTTGTTCAGGGCATCTTTTTTTTTTTTTTTTTTTTTGGATCGAATGATATTAATTGATTTTGAACTGAAGTCGAGTGAATGACATTTGTTGACTAACATCAGGAAAATATATTTATCAACTCAACATCAGGGATAGTAGTTTTGCAGTTTTGGTAATAATTTATGTGAAATCACTTTACATTGGGTATTTGTAGTTGAAGATTTTCATAAATGGTGGACTTGAAATTATTATCAAGAAGTCATTAGTTTTTTTAACCCTGATCACTTATCAAAACTCCAACAATCAATCATTTATATGGTTTATATGGTTCTATTGAGCCTACCTTAAACTCGGAATTGTAGGGATATATTTGGAGAGCCAATTGACTCTTTAAATGCAACCGCAAAGACCAGAATCCTTAGCGGTAACTTCTTGTTCTTCCATGGTATCACACAACACCTTACTCCTTGTCTCCGGTAAGCTCAGCACCAAAATCCCACAAACGATTATAGTCACTCCAAAGACGGTATGACCAAATAACTCATTTCTCCTCCCAATGACAACCAAAATTGGTACAAAAACCGACGCAAAGAGCAGTGCCTGCCTCGACAATGAGACTGCCGTGTTTCTTACACATGTCGGAAACAACTCGACTGTGTAGATAAACAAGATGTTGAAAACCATACAAGCACAAAAGAGTGCTGTCAATTCTAATCCAACTCGAATGCCCTTGTGATCATGCCCGGCTATAATGGAAACAATACTTGTCGCGCCACTGACCGTACAAAACCCGAGAATTGAGCTTCGTCTATTAACTCTTTGGATCCAAAACAGGTAAGAAAGCAGAGAAGAGACGAGAAAGATAAGCGAGTTGAAAATCGAGCTTAGGTAGATGTTGGGGCCTAAGCTTCCGACACCTAAGAACATGCCAAAGTACATCATTCCGACCCCAAAACTGAGCACCATTGTTACTAGCAGCCTTTGAATTGCCCATCTTTTCTTGGCTATAACCCTGATTGAAGAGAATGGATTGACTTTTGATTGTTCGATTTTGAACATGTTTCTTGCCAAGACCGAGCTGAGATGAGATACTGTTCCGATTCTTTTTAGCACACTCACAGCCTCGTTTTGTCGCCCTTGAAGGAAGAGCCATCTAGGGGACTCAAATAGACAAAAATGAATCATTACAGAATACAAGATTCCAGGAGTAGAAGTCCAGATGTAAAGGGCTCTCCAGGACGAGTTTCGGGTCAAGTAAGCTATGCCGGTCAAGGACAGGATGCCAAGAGTCAAGGATATGAAACCGAGCAAGACTATCTGCCCTCGCCACCTCTTTCCGACCTTCTCTGACAAGAGGACAAAAGAGGAAATTGTTATTGATACTCTACCAGCTCCACAAATGAAGCGAAGGACACAGTACCACCAGAAACTGGGAGCGAACCCAGACGCAAGTGCTGCAAGAGACATCGTCAGACAGGAGAATAACAGTAGTTTTTTCCGGCCTAGTGACGTGTCACCAAGTGATGCCACGAGAAACCCAGTTAACAAGCAACCGAGAAAGTAACAAGTTGCCGGTAAACCCTTGATGAATGAGGTGGCACATTCGAGATCCCAGTCTGATATGATTGTTCTATTCTTATTCGCGACCCAATTCCAGTCAGCTCTTGGTAGAGAGCATATGTTAGAATAGGAGTTGCAGTTGACAGTATTAGTGTTAGTACAATACCACGCTGGCTGAGCATCGGTGAAGACGCTGATCAACGTCTGTTGGTTATCGAAAAGAGGTGGAATACATGCAAAGATGGCTTGCAGAATCTGATTCCATGTCATCTTCCCAAGGCTGCCCTCAATCACCTCTTCGACAGACATTGGTGCCGGAGTTGCATCATCCTCGGTGGAGCTTGTCATCTCTGCCATGTTCGCCCTGCAGTCTAGAGACCAAAATATTGTTGAAGTTTTTGTGAGTGCAGACGAGGAATGTAATATTGTAATGAGAAAAATGGTGGAAAATATGGAGGGTATTATTATTATAACAGAGCATATCCTTGTAATAATGTCAGTATTTTTTAGGACTTAAGGAAGGAAACAATCAACGGTTTGATAATTGAAAATAAAAAGCGGTGACTTAATTAAATAGTGAATAAGGCAAGTTGGATAGGTTGATACGTATAAATCCAAGAAAATGAAGGACAATAGCTCAGGTTAGCAAGAAAGCTGACTAGATTTGTTGGCAGTAATGAATGAATAATGAATCTGACTATCTGAGTGAGTAATAATTGAGACTTTGTAATCACAAATCGTTATTGTTGGGGTCTCCGGTAATGGACTAATGGGTGCTGGAAAGAGTGTATGCAATGCACCATTATTGATTATGAATTTCAGCATTCTCGTAAGCATCCTTTCATTTATTAAAAAAGAAACAACCAAACAAGAGCGGGAATTTGCTCCTTCAAGAAAATCATCATGAGATTGCCCCTTACGCCACTTTAAAAGTACATCATATGTACCAAAAAAAAAGTACATCATAGTTTATCCTATAACAAAATGATAATAATAAAACACTGCTACATTAAGTCTATATATAATAATAATAAGACAAATTAACCATCTATCTTAGTGCCACATCAATATTTTCAATTATTTACACAATCCACCTCCACAGCACCAACTCATTTATTAGCAAAAAAAAAAAAACAATTAAAAAAAAAAACCAAAGCACTATATAACACCATTAAACTCTTATTTTAGAAAAAAAAAAAGAGTAAATGTTTAAATAATTTGTAGCATTAAATACAAACTAGAACACCACAAATATTAAAATTTATTTATTTTTTTAACTTTAAAGTAAATTAAATGATTTAAACAACGATTAAACATCAAAGTAAATTCTAATTTTAATTTTAGAATTTTATTATAAAATAAGTTATCTCGCAAAAAAACAAAAAAAAAAACCATATTATATATGTCACTATAACTTTTACTACGTTTGTAAATGTTATCATGAGCATATAAATTGAACAAATAAATAAGCTTTTATTATTTTGTTGTTACAACGACATATTAATTTAATTGTTATTATGTTGTATAATTGTACCCGTTAATATCAATGAATTGATTACACATAAAAAAAAGCTTGAAAAACAAAATTCATATAACGTACTTCAAATATTATATAGCGTAGTATATTAAAATATCATAGTACAAGGAAAACATAGAGGGCACCAGGTATATTGCAATGAAAAAAAAAACAATTTAATGCAAAAATAAAAATTAAAGACCACGGCCTAAAAACAGTGGTGCTTGTTTGAAATTGGCACGGTAATTATGAAAATAATGAAAATATATGAGAAACATATTAAAAGTAAAGAACCCTGGCAAATGATGAAAATTAGCAACAGGCTTACCGCCTATTCAATTAATACGGATAATTTTGTATTACAATTGTTAGCAACAAAAATGTCAACATGTTTCATACTAATGAGGTTACAGTCGTGCGTAAACTTAAACAATTAATCTCAAAGGTACCCGTGATTTTCACAGGTGCAAAAGCTAGTTATAGCTCACAATTCGATTGATTTATCCTCAGTTGACCACTACTTCCAAGATATCAAGTACAAAATATACTTGATAAACACAACTCCTCCTCCAACTCTCATCGCTAAAAACACCACATGCGCATGCATACCATATGTATACACTTTTGCTTACCATTTTATTACTTCTCGTACCATTTTATCAACTTTTTATTCTTCTCCCAATCACTCATACCATTTTATCAACTTTTTATTCTTCTCCCAATCAATTTACGTAATTACTGTATCCAACACGCATTTTTACTGTATCCAACACATTTTCTGTAATACTAGACACTCGGCCGAGTACAGGGTACTCAACCGAGTGCCCGTGTGGGTTGGCCTGTCAGTGTTCTGGAATCCGGGGACTCAGACGAGTGCGGAGCGCTCGGTCCAGTGATGAGTACTCGGTCGAGTGTCTTGTACTCGACCGAGTGTCCGGTTCGTGTCGGCTTTTTGCGGAATTTATACATATTAGAACGAGAAGCAGTAAATCATTTTATTTTCTTTTAAAAACAAAACTTATACATCGATAACTGCTCCTCGTTCTCTATCTTCAAGCCACGGCGCGTCTTTGTCAATTGTTGGGGTTTTCAGATATCCTAGTATCGTAATCATCGGGGTAAGTCCTTGATTTAGTCTTTTGGTCTATTGTATTGTAACCCTAATTCCTGATTGGGGGTTTTTGGGGATTTGTGTGTCTTATTTGCCTTATTGATTCGTTATAGGAGGAGACTTCGTAGATGAAACGTTCTGATCATTTGCTTGTTAACCGGATTGCTAGTTGAGGTAGGGTTTCCTTACTCAATTGTCTGTAGAATTATATATTGTATAATGTGACGATCTTATGATGTTACTGTGATATGATTATATGTTATGACGGTGTTGTGATGGCGATGTTGGTGGTTGATGATGGTGTTGGGTGTGGTTGAGATTGTGATTGTGATTGTGATTTTGTGAGCCATTGTGAGAGGTGGTTTCACCCCCATTGTTCGCCTCCTGAGTTCTTTCAGCGCAGGGGGGATGTGCACATTAAGGGACTTGGGTATTGTGGGTGGTTAGGTGGTGTCACTGCGGTCCTCCACTGGCAGGGCTACACACTTCGGTGTGTAGTCGGTTACTTGATGTGTGATGTGATGATGGTCGTGGTGACGGTGTGGTGGATCATTCTGATTTGTTTACATTGTTTACTTTTATATAGTTGTTCAGTTCACTGACCCCGTTACTGTTTTCAAAACTGTCGTGATCCATTCAGGGATGGTGAGCAGTTGGCTTAGCAGGTATTGATGATGATGGTTGTTGACTATGCGGCGGGGTTAGCAGGGTGAGTTATCACGAGTTTTGTTTGTAGCTTCCACAGACTTTATTTTAGTTTATCACATTTTGGTTTGGGTTTTGTTCTCCTTTTTGTGGAGGATGTTGTAAGCTATTTAAATTAATTTTTTTTAATGTTTCATTATGGTTTCTACGATGTTCACTGCCTCGAAAAACCGAGATGGTAGCATCCTTATATTCGGAGGTAGTCCTTGGTAAGGTGCCTCGGAGTATGGGGGTGTTACAGTTTTCCTAATTTTTCCACCAATACCCTTCTTTTAAAAAAAAGGAAAAAAAGAAAAAACCTAAAGTCCCAACTCCTAATCCCCAATCTCCAGAATCCTCGACACACCATGCCCACCCTACCCCTCCCCCTCTCACAGCTCCGACCACCCTCCACCGGCACCGACCGTCGGCCCCTCGACGTTAACTCCATCCCATCATCACCCCGTCGTAGACCCAACACCGTCCCCTCTCATTAACTCTCCAACGCCGCCAATCCCTTCTACCGTCGGTGTCGACCTGCCGTCGCCATCGAATTTCCGACGTCGTCGACCTTCTGACGCCGTTGACCATCCCTTTTTCCATTGATGGTTGGGTAGTGGAGCAACTGGTTTGGCTTTCTGAGTTGACCTCTTCCCTCTCTTTCAGGGTTGTCTAAGGGTAAGAAATGAGAGGGGTAAAATTGGAAAAAGTCGTAAAAAGTGTGCGGGATTTAGTAATATGCGTCTTACAATGTTTACAATTATACCCCTCCCATTTCCTCTCTCTTTTTACTCTTATTTCATTCTAACTTTCTCCTCCCAATTATAACTTTCTTTAATTTCTCACCCATGACCACCGCATTAACCTTAACCGTCGCCAACCACCCTTTATCACCGTCAACAACCACCAGGTTATACACATACTACATAAATAGTGTTCTAAAATAAAATAAAAATACAACTACGGTGTAGATAAATTTCAAAAATAAATGTATTACGAAACCGCATTCGAGCTTTGAAAGACAGGAAACGGGGTACTACATCAATGATCCACCCCTCCCAATTTGCAATTGTATTGCGCTTTAGGTTCGCCACCCATTATCATTTCATTTGTGTTGATACAAAAATATCAAAAACGAGGCATATTAAGAGGATCAATCGGGATTTAGGACTCAAATTTTTGCCTCATCAAGCCTTCATTTCTAATTAGAACAGACCCAAAACTAATTTCTATAATAAACCCCAAATTAAACAAAAAAAAACTCATCAAAATTATAAGAAAGAGATTAATTTGATCAGTTATAATGCAATTAGCGAATTAATATGTTTTAACACCCAAATTATCATCCTTAATTGATGAGATTTGTTTATTTTGAGATGAGGTAGGGTTATCAATACAGAGAACTATATTTGATGATTTTTAGTCGGGGGCAAGTAAATGGAAAGTACAATACAAAAAGTACTGTAATATAATGAGTAAAATATGTATTGTGAAAATAAACTACGTACACTTATTGCGAGAGTGCTTCTCAGAACATCTATTTATAACCTAAGAATAATTTCCTTCATGTGACTATATCCACACGGTCACATGTAAAAAAAGTTTGAAATGTTTTATTTGGATTAGGAGTAAATTATAATCATCACTAATGTAATATGTAAAGAAATTTCAATTAAGAGTATATTTGTCTACTCTTTTATTTGACCATTTTGTGCCACCTATGTTAAATATGTTAAATTATATAAAACTAATTGACAAAAAAATCACATATAGGTATATAACCAAAATATTAAAATTGATGGATCTTTTGAATTTTTGAGTGAGTAAAAAAACAAACACAATTCTATCATTTAGTATAATTTGTGTAATATTTAATCTATACATTTTTTATTTTTTTCATAGAACTCTATTTAGTCCATATATTTTTGGGTGGATTAGACACTAATAGTCTAATTACTCTAATACTAGTTTAGACCAGTAAGGAGATTATACATCCGATGTACTACCACCAATTTTATAGTTTCCGAGTATTACAATAAAATTTTTGAGTTTTATTTTAAAAAATTTTACTATAAAGTTTCCGAGTTCATTCACTTAGACAATAAGCTCAAAAAATTACAATAAAACTCAAAAACATTACATATAAACCAGTTAAATTTGAGTTTTTACGGGAAAAAAAATTAAAATCTAATTTATAAACTTTAACAAGCTTAGAAAAAATACACATATGCTCAAAAACTAATACAGTTTGAGGTAATAAGCTCAGAAAAAATACACATATGCTCAAAAATAAATAAAGTATGAGGCAATACATCCGATGTATGTTCCTTTTTCCGAGTTTAGACCCGTGCAATTCTTACACGATATATATAGATTGTTATCTTTTACTCCGTAGTATACTACTTTAGATTTTCAACCGTAACTTATTATTTTTTCACATTTCCCATACTTGTATAATGATTTAAGAAAAAAAAATTAAAACAAAAAACTAATCAAAAGAGCTAATAAATATTCCGAGATTTGTATTTTAGTGAATAAGAAGAGTTGATTAATCACTTTATGATTTGTTTTCAAATTTCTTTAATGATTTTTGTTGTCATAAAATCAATAATAATAGTGTATACTATTTTTTTTTATAAAGCTAATAATAATTAAGTAAAATGATTTTCAATTAATATCAATGCATAAATCTATATAATATGTATTTATTACAATTATTATTGTAAACCATAAAAATTATATACCTGCGATAATAAATAATGAGGCAAAAAAATAATACGAAAAACAAGAGTTTTATTTTATAACTGAAAGATTAAGGCTACAATTTTCGTGGCTCTCTTGATTCCATCTCTAGAATATTTAGGGTACGTTTTGATAGTTACTACAGGGGTCTTGTCGACTTAATCCTGTAGGGAGATGATGAGGTCTTTTTTGCTGACTTATTCCATCTTACCTACAATTTGGTAGTAGGAAGACGAGTCATTTGACTTAATCCATCTGCTCTCCAATTGATGACGCTCAACATCAGAAGCGAGATGATCCGTCTTCATTTTCCTCAATTCCTTGTTTAAAGATTGGACGCTCACTGTTCGTCAGTTAAGGTTTCCAATTGTAAACCATAAAAAATTAAACCCTCCAATAAACAATAAAGAGGGACAAAATAATACGAGAAACAATAGTTTTATTTTATTGAAAGATTGAAGGTTACAATTTCCGTAACTCTCTTGATTCCATCCTAAAGGCTAAGGGGCTAGGGTTTTGATAGTGATTACGGGGTCTTATCGACTTAATTCCGTAGGGAGATGATGAAGTCTTTTTGTGACTTATTCCATTTACCTACAATTTGGTAGTAGGATGATGGGGGTCGTTTGAAACTTAATCCATCTGCTCCCCCTAACCCTAAACAAAAGTGTTTTATTTATAGTTCTAGTTAGCTTAGAGGGCAAGGTAGTAAATAAAAATATCTTCTAGTATACTAAGATATTATCACAATATTTTTTTTGATAATAATCACTGTAATACCCGCCCTATTGGGGAGACCTGTTGACTGACCATAGGTACCTTTGACCATGTTAGACCCGTTGATAAGGACGGTTTTGGAGTTACTTTGTGTTTTGGACCAGGAACTCGACCTACCAAGGGCCACTCGGCCGAGTATTGGTGACACTCGACCGAGTGCGGTGTATTCGGTCGAGTATGTTGGTACTCGACCGAGTGCGTGAGCAGCAGCGTAATATAAGGTTATGCGGAAGTCATAATCCGAAATAATTCATTTCATTTCTTTTTTGCAAAACCTAAAATCAGAACAACTTCTCCCTCTACCTCCTTCTCCCCTATCTTTTGTTGAGCCTTCACCTAGGAGACCACCGTGGGAGTGGATTTAGGTGTCGGTTCTGGTCTAGTCATCAGTCCATCGAGTAAGGTAAGTCATCGTCACCATCTGTGGGTTTTGGTTAGGGTTAGATTCGTTTGTAATCTGGTCATATCATTGTTGTATGTGTCGATAGCGGTCTTCTATGTCCATGTGTGTGCTAATGATTGGTGCTGCTTGGATTTGCTAGAGGTAGGGTTTATCTACTGAATTGGCTGTTTAATTGGTATACATGTAATGTGATGGTCTTTTGTGATTATTGTATGATTGAGATTATGGTGTTGGTTATTGGTATTTGTTGTGGGACCATTTTCGAGAGATGGTTTGTAACACCCCGTATTTTTATAATAATATTTTATTTGGAAACTTTTTATTGATTATATATATTTATCGCTTCCATTCTCTATTTTATTATTTCTCATTTTGGTCTACTTTTGATTGGGTTAAAATGTCCGTGCACGATTTTATTATTTTAATATACTTGCGTTTTAATATGGTTCAATCCAATATGGTTAATATGGTTCAATCCAATTTGTAATTAGATAATCCATGGTATGAGCTAATGGACCCAAAGCCCATTAGTTAATCTCCTTATAAATAGAATTTA